>OW388298.1:53340594-53643094 GCA_936450465.1 Gibbula magus
TAGTAGCAGTTTTAGCAGTAGTAGAAGTAGTAGAAGTAGTAGTAGTGGTAGTAGTATTAGTATTAGTATTAGCAGTAGTAGTATATTAGTATTAGTAGTAGAAATATTAGTAGTAGTAGTAGTAGTAGTAGTAGTAGTGGTAGTAGTAGTAGTAGTAGTAGTAGTAGTAGTAGTAGTAGTAGTAGTAGTAGTAGTAGTAGTAGTAGTAGTAGTAGTAGTAGTAGTAGTAGTAGTGAGTTAAATCATAATATAATATAATCCTATGTTAAAGGTATCATCTTTTATATAGTCACTCATTCTATCATCTGGCTTCATGTTTGCATTGTGTACTGTAACAACATCGAATTACCTTGTACATCATGTAATGTATGATCATATCCTATTCAACAGTAAAAACTTGTTTTCCATTTATATATATATGATGATACCAATTAAACATGTTGGAGAAAAAAATGGCTCTGTGTTTTTTTTTAAAGTGAGTGAGTTATTGTTTAACGCCACTTGGGCAATATTGCAGCCATTAGCGGCGAGAAATTTGATTAAATTAGATATTTTAAATAATAGCAAAAGCATACAAGAACGACACGAAGGCCGTAAAAACACCCACAAATTGTCACAATTTGGCTAAAAACTGATATAGAATATATAAAAGTTATAGTTTATCAAATAGATTAATTTCCTTTATAAAATCTAAAACACGATGTTCACCAAAGTGAGTAAAAACTTGAGAAATGGAAATATTAGGGTAAAATGTTTCCCTGATATGAGCAGTGTCCCAACACTCACACAAAATGTGTTTTACTGTGAGGGGACACTGGCAGGGGATACACGTCGGGGGATCTTCCCCCTTTAAAAGATATGAGTGTGTTAAATGAGTGTGTCCAATACGACATCGTCGTAGGACACAAGCTTCCTGCCGGGTAAAAGAGGATAGAGATTTGTAGCCTAAATGAAGTTGGATAGGGTAAAGTTTGTTATTTTTAAAACAAACTATAGTACAGTAATTTCAACCTATATACATTATTTTTATTGTGTCAATACGTCAATTCAATAAAAAAACATGTGTCTCTCTATTATTATTCATGGAATAATTAGTCGTAGAGTTATCTCCCTTGATATACATGTAGAGCAGTAAACTCCATACAGCGTTTTCGCTGTTTCACACTGTGCGGAGTTTTTTTATATCAAAAACGGAAATAGCTTTCTAGCCTATATATTTCATTGGATATGAGTGAAATAAGGACACATAATAGATCTAAAGGGTAATAAATTCGTTACAGGGTGTTTTGACAGGGTGCACGGGATTGTAAAGGTGCAAGTTAAACTGGTATAAATGCCGTAGCTTGTCGACGGCATTTATACTACAGTTTAACTTGAACTTTCAAACCGTTTATAAGCCAGTGAACAAACACATTATGAAATCTATTTCTTATCAATTCAAACTTTGAAATTGAAGTGATTTCTAATCAGTAAATAAACTTTTGAATATAAAAAATCTCTGCAAAAAGTGTACAGTGCATAATAAAACAAATGTTAAGTATTTTCTTAGATCATGCGCTAAGCTCCGCCCACAGTAATACCGCATCACCTTTGTGTCACCACGCGCAAAACGTAGTTCACAGGAAATATGATGAAAGTAATTAATTTTTGGTTCTAATATGCTGTTTTAATCAAACTTTCAAATCAAACTACAATAAGAATTCACGTTGTAAGGTTTTTAAAAAGTTTAATCAAGAAAAGAGCATGTGATAGCAGTGTAATAATTGCGCAATGATACAGTGTTAAAGTAGTACCGCAGGTTATTTTTTGTAAACGTCAGGTTATGAAGGTTATCCTTTTCAGCTGTCAGTATTGTGTTTATGAGAATGTATACCGGTCATATGACCTTGTTTAATCCAATCAGCAGAGAGCATATCGCTTAAATTTCAAAGTCTGAATTTATTGAGGTGTAAACTATGAGGTGTAAACTATGAGGTATAAACTATGAGGTTTAGACTATGAGGTATAAGATTAGATCATATTATAGCTCATTCAACTGTCTTCTCAATAAAATCAAAATGTAAAATGGTCGCTTTTGTTTTCCCGTTGATACGATGCTTCAACGTAATTCCACATTAGTGATCTTTGCACTTAGAAACACAAACAGATGAACAAACATTTTGGAGACATGCCCTGAAGCATATGAACAAACGTCGTCACGAGCTCATGGTGGCAATAATTTTCAATGCGTGAGGATCGAATGTCATTATTAATACTCAGTATTCATGAACTGTCAAAGGAGGTGGTATGATTACAAACATTAACAGCTCAGGGACCCCTTTCACAAAGCAACCGCAACTAAGGTTATCATAAACTACCACTCTTCAACATTACACAAATGGTACCATATTGACTTAAAATCCCCTATATATTTTGTGAAATTAGGCCGTGGGCTCCTTTAACAAAGCAACCTTAACTAATGTTAACCTTGGCTTCCATTCCTTAACATTGTCCAAATAGTACCTTGGTGACTCAAAATCCCCTAAACATTTGTAAAATGAGGCCCTGGGCTCCTTTCACAAACCAAGCTTAACTAAGGTCTTTGAAGGGCATTTAGAAGTGGTATACATAAGAACATGAATATTTTCTGGATAACAACTTCTTTAATGTGAAATTACACAACGTTTCGGAGTACATACTCACTCCTTCATCAGGTGGAATGTAAGGAAATAACAAAATATGGTACATTTATATATTGAGTGTCCTCACCATTGTTTTGTTTGCTATTGAGTTTCCTCACCATTGTTTTGTTTGCTATTGAGTTTCCTCACCATTGTTTTGTTTGCTATTGAGTTTCCTCACCATTGTTTTGTTTGCTATTGAGTTTCCTCACCATTGTTTTGTTTGCTATTGAGTTTCCTCACCATTGTTTTGTTTGCTATTGAGTTTCCTCACCATTGTTTTGTTTGCTATATAAATGTACCATATGTTGTTATTTCCTTACATTCCACCTGATGAAGGAGTGAGTATATGTACTCCGAAACGTTGTGTATTTTCACATTAAAGAAGTTGTTATCCAGAAAATATTCATGTTCTTAACTAATGTTAACTTAAACTCGCCTTCTTTAACACTGTACTGGGCTTGATTTTGCAGCTTACGATCTGTTTTGTGTTTTGAGAGACCCATCCGACAAGTGTGTTCCGTAGGGAATGTTATTGTTTCTCATTTCAAAGGTTTGGTTTTGTTAATGTGTTAAATTTCAATGGTTCAGTGTCTCATTTCCAAACATGTTCGTTGATGTTTTAGCACGTAGTGTGGCATTTCTTTAAATACCCGAACTAAAAATCTGCAATATAACGGTATTCACGAATTGTTTCACTTTCTGTGAGCACCACCGTTCATTGTCTCTTGACCTCAGATGTAGTGGGTGAAGTATGATGGCTGAGAGGGGCCATTTGATTTCGTGTAAACATTCCAACACGAAATCGCGAAATCGCGAAATTGCGAAACGAAATCGCGAAACAGGCACACGAAATCGCGAAACAGCGAACGAAATCGCGAAACGGCGAAACATTAACACGAAATCAAATGACCCCTCTCAGCCATCATAGTGAAGGATGTGGTGTCCAAAGTACAGATCTTTAACTTTTTTCAGAACTTTTGAGAGAAAAATAAGTTTGATAAAACATGACTTTGATGAAGAAATGACTTTGAAGAATAAACTGATTTTGATGAAAAAAGTAAGTTTTACATCAAAGTCACTTTTTTCATCAACATCGTTTTCTTCTTCCACGTCATTTAGTATCAAAGTCATTTTTTTCATCAAAGTAATATTTTTCAACAGTCATTTTTTCTCAAAAGGTCTGCTATCCCATCTTAAGATTTCCCTGATAGCCCTGAGAGCTATTCCATCTTATGTTGGATAGATCCGTACTTGGGATACAACAAAGGACACCTGGCACCCGGACAATTCCGAGCGTACATTTGCCACCAAGAGAAATGCCATCTGGAATAATTCCCATCCAGATCCAGGTGGTAATTATCCTACACTCTCGGCCAAAAGAAACGCCTATCAGATATCCTATCGGATTTCGTAAAAACAGTTTAGCAAAATCATATAGCATTATGAAGTTGCACCATTTCTGCATAATGTATTGACATTCCAGAAGTTGTCATGTCGCAGAAGAATGGCGATTGTTGAAATGAGACAATCGAATTGTTAATTTTTCGATCAGTGCTTGATCAGAAAAAAACTATTGAAACATATATTCATACAACCATGAGCAACAATACAGGCACGCATTCGCATTAAAGTGGTGATGACGCTACAGATGCACGTGATTGTGGTACGCCAGTGAATCAACCGGAAATAGCGGTCTTTATTGGGCTTGGTTTCCATGTATGTTATTATCTCGAATCACAGTTTTTCCACGATTTCAATGGACTTTCACATTAATTATTGTTTCAGCATAACGTGAGGACCACCATTAATTATATTTCAGAAGCTATTTCATCTTTCATTTTAAGGAAAATCAAATAGGCGTTTCTTTTGACCGACAGTGTACGTGGCAGTTTTCCTGGTGGCAATTGTCCGGTTGTAGTACCTCCGGATCATTGGTAGAGAACCATCGTCTGGCAATGTGTACACTATAAGTTGCAAGCTTCTGTCGGGGGTGTACAGCATGATGTATCGTAGTTGTGCCTGTGTCTCCCGAGCCAATTTAACTGTCTAAAACTCTGTACACCGCGTGCGTCATTATATCTCGCCATTATGTGGCACCTTCTCTGGGCGAGGACCTGTCCCTATGGCAACGGGGTACATCAGTGAGGGATATACCCATACTTTTCCGAGTGAATGTGAGAGATATACCAATGCTTTTCCGAGTGTATCGAATGATACCCTACATTTTTTCCCTCGGGTCCCTTACGAGGCGCAGGTCGAGTAAGGCTCCACGAGGAAAGGTGTAGGGCATTAACTGTCCAAACGAAATCTCCTAGTACATATATAGAGATTATTACACGAGGAAATGTGTCATATGACTTTTACCAAACGAGTGTGAATTTGTGTATTGCCCGTGCGAGAGCGAGGGTTATACATACATTTGCACGAGTGATATGGCACACTTTCGAGTGTAATAATTTCTTTATTACCCAATTTATTCCCATTTGAATCGTGTAAAAAAAGCCAGGAAACGGCACACTTTTCCTGCGACGGCAAGCTAAAGTGATGTCACGAACCATTATTGTATGACGTCACAGACGGGAAGTCGCAGTGAAACAATGGTTGCTAGGCAGTCTTGATATGTACACATGTGTTCGTATCGAAGATATTAACTCGGTTATTTCCAACCATATGGGTAATAAGGCTTGATCTTACGCACGTAATATCTCCTGTGGAACACAGTTTTAGATTTAAAAATTAATAACATTTGTCAAACACGTATTTTGGTAACTTCAGGTCCAATACTATATTGGTTGCAGGCAAAAAGAAATAACCTGAACGTGATTTGTAAAATTAAGGTAATGTTTAATAATAATATAATCATATATGTAATTGGATACTTATATTGCGCCTTTTCCACACCCTAAGGTATACTCAAAGCGCTACAATCATTACCCTGAAGGAATTGTACTTTCAGAGCTGCTACTAAGCGCTTCATCAGTACTTCCCGTATTCAGGTACCCATTTGTACAGCTGGGTTGACTGAGTGCAATGTGGATGAAGTGCCTTGTCCACGGACACATCAAATTGTCAAATTGTAAGTACGAATCAATACAATCACATTGATCCCAATGGAACGCATTTCAACAAAACAATTTCCACCACAAATCCCCTGACAGAAGTTTCATGTCAATATTGTTGGCATAAACATGTATTATCGTGTCATCGTGCCAACACTATGGAGAAGAATTATTGTTTAAGCTTTGGTTGCGATGCATATTTGATAACATTACCTTTAATTTACTTCGGTAAATTAATCAAATAATGTTTTTTTCATGATTATCAACGTAGCAAACATTGTTTACGACATCAGTTAAGTAATCACTTTTATTGACAATGCCATGTGCATCGACGCATAGGAATTTCGTAATAAGCGGAATGAGTTTTGATTTTGTCATTTGTGATTTGATTTCGAAAAACATCACACAGAATCCGAGTTGATTGAGGAAAGATTTGTTGCCGTGTTGTGTTTAATGAAGCAAAATGATTTTGTTACACTTATTTCAAGGGTTCTGATTGGTCGAGAACTCTAAATAACATGCAACCATTCAGATGAACACGCTGCGCCACTCGGTTTTATACAATGTATAGCTGTTATTGCTGTTCAATAGACGCAAAACATGTAAAACAATAATTAAATGTTCCAATATTTGTCTCTGTGTTCGTCGGTATCTGTCTGTCTCTGTCCGTTTCTTTTCTATCCATCTTTGTCACTCAATTTCTCTATCTGTGTCACGTCTCTGTTTTAATATTTCTGTTTCTCTCTCTGTCTCTGTTTGTCTGTCTGTCTGTTTGTCACTCTCTCTCTCTCTCACACACACTCTAATCATAACCATTAGGCCTCTCGCTCTCACTATTTTTTCTATGTCGTCCCCTCTTACTGACTGTCTGTGTTTGTCTGTATGTATGTATGTATCTCTATCTCTCTTTCTCTGTGTCTCTGTGTCTCTGTGTATCTTTGTCTCTCTGTTTCTCTCTGTGTGTGCGTGTGTGTGTGTCTCTCTCTCTCTGTGTGTCTCTCTCTGTCTGTCTGTCTGTCTGTCTGTCTGTCTGTCTGTCTGTCTCTCTCTCTCTCTCTCTCTCTCTCTCTCTCTCTCTCTCTCTCTCTCTCTCTCTCTCTCTCTCTCTCTCTCTCTCTCTCTCTCTCTTTCCTAACTCGTCTCCTCTGCCTCTATCCCTCTCTCTATGTATCTCTGCGCAGTGGTAAATCATTATCCTGATGCTGAGTCAAGGGCACGAGAAATGCACCTCCGGGCATTATCCCTAACCTCATAAAGCATGTTTTTCCTTCAACAAATACTCAGATTCCGTTGCAAAATGACTGATTATGGGAAGTGGTGTTGTCATTGATGCCAGCAAAAGTATTATTTTTTTCAAAAGATTTATGTATAACCGAACTTCTGGACCCGAGTTCATTTCATGTACACGGAAATGCTTTAACGCTTCACAACAATTGGTCATGAATAATGTCAATATTTAAATTATTCCATGGAGATTCATATCATCCACGACGGAAATGTATCATCCATATGGTACACCGCAACCCATGTCAATAATAATTGTAATCATAAATCAAAATAATCAGTCAATTAAAATATATCATAGGTTGTTCCAATCTCAACCAATACTAATACATCCAGTGGACACAGCGCCTGGTCACTGCGATTTATGCCTACTGTTGTCACGTGACCAACTGCAGAACAGCACTTATAGAACGGCGAGATAGCTTATTGAAAGAGGATAGAAAACCCTGGTTTAAGGTAAGTTCGGGATCTTTCCATTTCGTATTGCCGCACCAACCTTTACAGTCAATCATTTTTTCCATCATGTTCACAACTTTGGAATAGCCTCCCACTGCACGTAAGAGAAGCTGCCTCCATAAATGTGTTTAAATCGTATATATTTCCGCGTAAACTTAAATCATCTGCATATTTCTCACTTGGTAAAAGAAAACATAATTCATACTCAGTTAAGATATTCAAATAGCAAATTAAATGATGATCTATATAGAATTGGACTCTCGGACCGCACTGAATGTAATTGTAAATCTCCTTGTGAAAATTCTTATCATTATTTCATGGAATGTATTATGTATCATAATATTAGACATCAAATGTTTCAAAATATTAGTATATTATGCAATAACAGAGTACAGATAAATTTAGACTTGTTGTTGAATGGCAATGTAAAACTTTCTCATAATGACAACGTGCACATTTTTAATGAAGTACATAATTACATATCTCTCACTGGAAGATTTGACAATTAAGATAGAAACTTCTTACCCATTAGAATATTTTGGTTGTTGGTCATTATATGCTATGTCATTTCGGATTCTTTTGTAAATATACTCATATTTCCATATAAACATGTCTCTGTACATAATGTATGTTACCTTTTAAATATTATATGTCAACATTGTACATAGGAGAGGGTTTCATTAAGTTGGATAACTTGTACCCAATCCTTTCTCTTGAATAAATATGTTTAAATCAAAATAAGGTAAGTTTCAGTAGTTGACAGTCGATCTGTTATATCTGAATCTAAACATCTGAACTGAAATAGAAGTAAGGCATATGAGATTTTTGAAAAGCACCTGTGCTTAACATTTTGAAAACATGAAATGGATTTGTGAATGAAATTGCTATTTGTTGACAATGACTGATATTTAAAATGTCCGATAATTTGTGACTGGAATGAAATTGATATGGCTCTTCGTAAACAATAAGCCTTCTCTCTCTCTCTCTCTCTCTCTCTCTCTCTCTCTCTCTCTCTCTCTCTCTCTCTCTCTCTCTCTCTCTCTCTCTCTCTCTCTCTCTCTCCCTCTCCCTCTCCCTCTCCCTCTCCCTCTCCCTCTCTCTCTCTCTCTCTCTCTCTCTCTCTCTCTCTCTCTCTCTCTCTCTCTCTCTCTCTCTCTCTCTCTCCCTCTCTCTCTCTCTCTCTCTCACTGCTCAAACAAATTGGAAACCTTCCAATTTGGTTTCATTAGATTAACAGAATTGCGTCAATACCCAAGAGAAGAAATTACCGACTTGATAGTAAATCTCTGTGACATTTTCATTGGATAAGTTAAACTATATTAATTGCTTGTATATATGTCATATCTTTGAACTGCCAATTGAGACTTCTAGACTTTCATTCGAGACATGGAACAGAATGTCTGTATTGATTGCGTGCCAATCCTCTAGACGTGTACATAGCTTAGTCTTCTGTCAGTGAACTTCATCAATAATCTCGCAATATTGTTGACCTGTTTATAAACCTCTAGTGATGTCATTCTAATGTCTCACCAGGGTCTTCTTTTAACCTCTACCAGTGGTTTACCGGGCATTCTTAAGGAAAGCCCCGGGGTTTCTGTAGGAATGCATGGTGCTCATTTGTTTTTGCTAATTATAAAAATAAAATTTGTTTCAAGAATAATAATTATATGAGATATTTCTCCTAATATTTTAAAGGGACACTCCGTATGTTAATGTCGTAACATAGGTCAACACTTACCATGGATGTTATTTTAGCGAGAAGTAATGACTGTTGTCCAAAATTACACTTTTAGTGCCAATCTGTTCAGTAAAGCTACCTTATTAAGATGTTTAGTCTTGATTATGATCCGAAAACCGGACAATGTGTCGCGGCTGTCGCTCGCCAATTGTTCAAATTGTTCAGTAGAAGTGGGTACCTGGTATGCAAATGAAGGTGGATAACCTTAGGGCACCTTAATTGATAGCTAGGTTGCATGCTCCAAGTGAGTTGAGAATAATAAGGAAATATGTTGGTACTCACACTCCGCATGGGTTACACTCAAGTTATTTTTTCTCACTTAACCTCTGGTTCACGGGGTCAATATTGTAGCCTCCAACAAAATCCCTTAAGGAATCATACATCGTCCTATATCCCCGAATAACGTCTGTCGTTTGTGTATGCATCGCACAGGTGACGGAACTCCAGTTGTGTAAAACAGTGTGCCGAGTAAGCACGGAAAAGCACGGACCTGGAACAAAACTCACGACGGAGTCAGCGCGTTGTGCGTTCATTGGCGGTAGAGGGCACGCGTGTCCCCCATACGGGGGTGACTCCGTACCTCGGACGCAGTCCGTACGCAGAGAAAGTTCTTAGAGTGCTACGGCGTGTCTACGTGCTCCTTAATCCGTACTGAGGCGGTACTTAACACGTACGGATCCCCAACTCTTGCCCACGTTTTTGCATGTAGACAGCACCAGCTTGCAAGTACGGCGCATTGGAACCAAGGCAGTAATTGACGAGTGATGAACGCGAGAGAAACATAGTAACACCATGTCACTTAAAGCGAACTAAATAACTAAATTTATATTTTTTTAAACATTATCTGTTCATTTTTCTCAAAAACACTCCTTTGAAACACAGGACAAAAAGTGGTTGAATCCGCTTGCCGGATCCTTCCGGATTCTCCCGGATTCGCTAATAGTTGGGAGAATCCGGAAGGATCCGGTAAATGGATTCCACCACATTTGTCCTGTGAAAAAAACGTCGTTTTGATAAAAAAAATAATCTCGAATATGGCTTTCCGGCTTGTTTTATGATATCCTACAAAACCGTTGTCTTATCGATTTAAACTCCAAGAAGGTACATTATGCCGATAACATCTTGTACGAACATAATTTGCATAATTCATAAAATTTAACTTAAAAACCAAACATTATATATGTCAAAAAAACTTTCAAAAAGCAATTACAGTATCCCATGTGTGTTCGAACAAATATAAAATATTAAGTATCATACTCTAATGAAATGATATGTGTTGATCTCTTTACGAGATAAACCCTTATCACAGGCAATCAAAATCGGCTTTATCCGGCCGAAATATTTGGTGTTTGAATCTGTTGAAACTTAGGCAAAGTTTCGTTTGCCCGTTAGTGTAGGTAGACTTTGCAGAATTACATTTGAAATCTAAAACTATTCAACTGAAAACGTTGAAGGTATTACACATATGGAGACATATCTTGCTGTCTCTCTCTTCTGAAATATGAGAAACACGGTCTATGTCTGTCTACAAGGTGAAATCTTATTCGAGTTTATCGTATTACCGTCTTGATAAAATCACAACACCAATCATCAGTTGTCAATCTAATTCATTATTCCCCCGATTGACTTGATTGATTTCATTAAAGATGAGAAATGACTCAAGTCAATTCTATATCCATCTTCTCACATCGTGCATGTTTCATAACAGTTATGTCATTGACAAGCTAGAGGTACTCTTTCCAACTATTCTAAACAAATTTATAATCTGCAATTCTGTCACCACAATCACTTTTTTTTAACTTTTCAAATTTCCCATTTTTATAATGATAGTTGTCGTTTATATTTAATGTAGATGGTAAAACATCCAATTACACAATCAATTATCCGTAGTGGTAATAACGGTGTTGTGTATAAAACAAAAAATGCATGGCGGCCATTTTAATGTGAACACATTTTATTATTTTGAATTACCAAAACGATTTCCATGGCTTTAACGAACCATGTACACTCATTATTTAACTTGATTTTCCGAAGAGAGAAATGTTTTTTTTTACTATTGGTGACATTATTTTTCAAATACATTTCATTGCTATGTTGTTTGAATCACAGTATATCAAACGTTATAAATGATGTTAATTTATCGAGACGTAGTGACTGTTGCTGAAAATTATCTTTTTAATGTTATTTTATTCAGTATAATATAAAAAGATGAAAGTCGATTTTTTTTTATTATTCAATACTCCATCAATTTCCTAGGTTCAAAGCCATACAAGGTTTTATAGTTATTTTAATTTGGTATGTATATGATAATTTATCCAAACTTTAAGATCATATCCAAAAAGTCTATTTCTCTACGTTTTCCAGAAACATGACAGACACTCTATTTAAGCTCATTACATAAACAAATATAAAAGATAAGTTGTCAACAAATTTCATTTTTTCGTTTTTTAAAATTCTTAATGGTATAGAAAATATCATGTAAATTGTATTGAAATGTAAGGAATTTGACATCCTTTAAACCATTTCTGCAACTCATGAAAGTCTTATTTCAATCAAAATTCTGTTTTAAAAAAGTTTGGCATTGAAGACAAACTATATATTGGTACCTCTTCATTAAAAATCAAAGAGTCATGACATATTCTAGAACCATCACAATATTTAAATGAATTTAAATGAACATGGGATACTTAAATCAGAAACTAGGATAGTTCTATAGCGTCTCTAATTTTAATTTTCAAGAATGAGGCATTGTACTCAAAACAAGCAAATAATTAAAACATGAGCATAAATATGCCATAAATTGTTAAATTATCCGAAACCTTCATTGTCACAGATGTCCTAAACTGTTAGAGTTTCTTTACTCGCTAATGTTTTTAGGCAGAAATTTTATTTTTACAATTATGTTTCAACAAATATGGTTGCAATTGAAGTAGAAGTTCCTAATTTTTCCAGAATTCTCATGAATGTTTTACAATATGTGTTCCCAAGCTTTCAAACATCTTTCTAGTTAGGGTTATCAATTTTATTTAAAAGAACAACAGTGCACCCAAATTTTAAAAATTGCCTCAGAAGGAGTTTTGCAGGGATTGCCAATGCTTATGTAACAAGCATCACAGAACTTTGCAGTAGAACCCATGTAGTAAGTCCCGCATGCTTGTAAGAGGGAGAAACACAGACCTTCCGATTGATTGTTTAGTCCGGGGGTTTGAGGTTATGGTTGTCCCTAAAATTTGCAATGGTTGTGTAATCGAATTTGAGAGTTCAGACAGCAAGATGGTTGACCATTTTTTTTTTATCATTGTACCATATCTAAAACTCTACTCTGAGTGTTAAGGTATCGCTACATCAGTCAAACCACTTAAAATACCTTCGACAGGCCATTTTAATGTGAACATAATATTGTTTCATTAGCTCTTCGTAGCCTTATGGATAACAGCGCTGACTACCAAACGAAGGGTTGCATGTTCGAAACCAGTTTCATACATTACAAAATTAATTTATCATATTTAGATATTTTAAGTTCCTATTCAGATACACCAAGATAAAACACATCAGTCAAGTAAAATGTACTCTGATAGCCATTATTGAAAATGTCTAAACCTCATAATAATAATTTTACCTCCATTAACTTAATGGATTTTGCAGTCAATTCTTATAAATAAATATACTGATACTTGATGTTTTTAAAATGTTTTATTGCCCCTAATATACAAATTCGCAGCAATATAGAGCTGCACTATTTAAGCGTATGAAGACACATGATGTCAAATCAAACGTCATTGGATTACTGGCCCCGCCTACAACGCGTTCACCAGCCAATGCAAATACACAACAGCCATAAACCTCGCGTCATGGGGGCGTGGCTACATGTTACGTGACGTCACGAAATTTAGTTATGCAGGTATGAACTGAATCTCTGTGACAGTGTTCAGCGAATCAGGTCCACGCAAAGCAATTGCTATTTATTTATTAATACGTGATAGTCTCGAGGCACTGTGTTATAAGGGCATAAACATTTTCCGTAACATTTGAACGTTATTCACTCCTCTTAACGAATACTGAAAAATAACTAACCACTTTCTACCCATTGTTTACTCTGGTAATTTGCTCGGAGTAAAGAGAACATAAGATTTCCAAGCAATTGCTGACGAACTACATTAATGAATAAAATGCCATTAATTGTAGCTACTTTAATGGCAAAATTATATTCCATCACGCTGTCTCAAATGGAAAATGTTGTATCTTTCAAATAATTAATGAATACCAAGAAAATAACTGAATTGAAAAAAGTATACATACACTTTATAAAACGTATATTATCACACTTAAATGTACCCCATTTTGTCATTTATGTATTTTGATCTTTGTGCGAACGCTGATTGGTTGAAGTTGTAAATACTTTTTAAATTGTTCCGTGCAGTAGTTAGTGCGTTCGGCTTTGGATCACGAGGTCCGGGGTTCAGATCCCTTTCAGCATCTCGGCACAGTGCAGTAAGGTTTGGGTCAAAGTTTAAGTCAAGTTTGAGATGTTCCACTGACCAGAACGACTTCAGAGTTTCATAGTAAGTAGTATGAAGCCGTTAAAGTCACGGATCGTCTTAAAAGTTTACGTCTATGTTTCGTCAACACGAAAACTCTCCATCTTTTCTTAAAAAACTGTGGCATACATAGAGAATTTTACCCAAGTGTCTTTTTATATCAAATATATCAACACGATATAAAAGTTACGAATATCCGAGGCTTTCCGAGGATATTTTGACTTTTATCAACGAGTGTTGATATATTTGATATCAGAAGACACGAGGGTGAGATTCTATTTATCATCAAAAATCATTCTTCATTAGTTTTAATGAAAAATGAACATATCTGGACAAAAATAACTGCCATTTGGCTTCCAGTGCTGTGACGTCATAGCATTGTGATGTCATTACTGGACGATGCAAAATCATTGTGATGTCATGTAGCTGACGCCAACAGGGTATTGTTCAAAATCTACTGTCAAAACGATATCTCCTAGGAGATATCACTTGATCTCATACAAGCGATATCTCCTGTGGAACCGAGTTTTGGATGATTAATCACTAAGTTCGTCAACTCATCTCTCTCTCTGTAACGTTGTTAAAATTTGATTTCTTGTATATGGACGAGCCCCTTGCGGAAATCAAACCCAGGGACCACTCGCCAGTACTGATTGTACCAACAACTTATCCATTCGGCCAATATGACCTCAACTTCCCATTGCAAGGCATAACTCTTACCAGTCTGGCTGATTTAGGCCTTGCAGTATTTCCTTAAGATGTCTCTGCTTAGAAATCCGGCCCCACTATGCATTTCAGGTGCAGCGATCCACTATCTAGGCACAACAAACCGAGGGAAATACTGCAAGACTTAAATAAGCCAGGAATTGAGACTGGCAACATGCAACTAAAAGACTACGTTAGAGTGTATATTTCCGTGTAAAATAGTGTATCTTCGTGTCATGTCCGTTTCTAATACCATGGCATTGAAGCGAAGATCTCCATTTCGATTAGATGTGATATCCATTTTGATCCCAAGGGATTATTCAATACGTATCCTCGTTATCAATAAAACATCCCGCCAGTAATAACCATTATTCACCTTTCTTTGTATGGAATGGTAGGCATCGCACATCGATTTGTTGCTGGTATACATATTCAGGGCGTGGTGAGAACTACATCCAGCCCTTGTAGTACTATATATCACAGTCCCTTTGGATTACATAGTGTTTGCAGTAAAATTTACCATATATCCTCTTTATATTATCAGCATGTGGTATGGGCGGCATCAAGCCCTGGTAATGCATACCAAAATCAAGTTATCCTTTGGATAGCACTGCAGAACTCGAGATGCAGTAGATATACATGATCAGGGCTCTACGTCAATGCAATTGGGCTTCGATAACGCCTGGGCCGTGTCCATAACGGCGAGCGCTTATAATCGCTCATTGTAGCGCTCAAGTAGCGCTTATTCTCTCCTGAACGACACGGTGAAAAACCTCAAAGTTCGCTCGCTTTGCTACGTAGCGCTACATTGAGCAATCGCGTTCAAGAGAAGTTTAAAAGTAATCGCTAATTGAGCGATTACTTTGAAACCTTTCTTGAACACGGCCCTGATCCCAAAGACCCGGAAGACGGTTTCTTATGTATTTAGAATATACATAATCAGGGCGCAAAGAGGAGTTCGTAGGGCCCTGGTGATGAATGAACCATAATTCTCTCTTCTAGTTTGGTAATTGGTAGAGTTCTTCTGTACCTCTTTGGTACTGCTATCGATGTTATATTCGGCATCTTTGATGGGCGCCTATCGGTTTAAATATTTGGATGCCACGTTATGTATTTAAATGAAAACTTGCTAGGTGTACTATTCATTGATTATCAGATTCGAGTGAGTGAGTGAGTTATTGCTTAACGCCGTTTCGGCAGTATCGCAGCCATTTGCGGCGAGAAATTTAAGTTATTTGCCCAATTTAAAAAAATATTTGCAAAAGCAAGCATGAAACGACTCGAAGGTCATAAAAACAACAGCGAATTTTCACAGATTGGTAAAATCTGATTTAGAAAACGTTGAGTGTAGATCAAAACAACCTTCAAGATCGTATCGCATGTAATTTACACGTTTGATTCTCAGGGCTGATAAGGACAATGATACTCAATTAGACCATCGTATAGCATTCTCTTCCCACAGAGGTTACTCCCTTCAGATTTTCGATCCTACCCTCTGTTGTTTTACGCTTTAAATCGTGGGCGGAAAGGGAGTGTCCTGATTGGTTGCAATTGAATCTAGTTGTGCAATCATCGACGCCGTTGTAAAAGTGACATTTGCCAATGAGACGTCATAATGATAAAATAAACCTAAGGCCTACGTTTTCTCGTTTTACTGTGTTTTCTGTGTTTCCCTCGAACTATGCTATTTGATTTTGTGAAAACTATTGATCATAAACATACTGATAAATAAAGAAGACGAAATCAGAGACAAATACCAAAAACAGTTCATTTGCGTTATTTACATCAGACATATTCGAATGACATATGCTAATGTGCAAGACCCTTCAGAGTAAAATGCCTCGATCTTTGAAGTTACCCTGTCGACATGGCCAATTAAAGATGAGTTTTCATTGGTTAAGAAGCAGGGATACGGTATGAGATTTCTCTTTCCACCGCTAGGGGACTCTCGATTTCAAGCGAAAAACAACAGAGGGTAGGATCGGAAATCTGAAGGGAGTATCCTCTGTGGGAAGAGAAAGTCGTATAGTAGCTGTGTCTAAATCGTTCCCAAGACGTAGTATTGCTCTCCATATGTGACTAGTTCAAGAGATAGATAATTAACACACACAAGTCCAGAAAGGTTTTAATACATTTCCAGAATTCTGTCTTTAACATTGAGATTGACCTAAAAACGTCCATAAGCGACCGATTATACAACATTGTGATTGTGATTTATACATTGTCGGTAATAAATGTGTGTGCAGGTCATTTTAAAAAGAATATTTGAAACAAAAATCACTAAAATATAATTTTAACAATTTAATTTTAATTTTAAATGTCATCAGGCGTTCAATATATACTAGATATTCTAGATATACAGGATAACATATTGACAATTTTAGAAAAGCAGAAACGATTATTTTTCAAATAAAAACAAATTCATTATACACGTAAAGATAATATCCATTGCTCTAGAAATACACATCTACAACATGACATCATTTTCATATCATACCAATCCGATTTCGGTTTGCAGCTGTACAGCTGCACGTGGAGGGTGGGGTGGTCGGGTTTTGGAAAATATTTTTATATCTCTATTTTTAAATGCATATAACGCAAAAGATGATTCGGATTTAGAAAATGCACATTATTTATCAAGTGCTGCTGTTAAGATTAATGTGGCTGTAGCATATTTGTTTCTAAATTTATTTATTTTTTAATTTCCCATTTATAATGATAGTTTATTAAGGATTCAGCCCTTTGCACATAATGTAGCTGGAGCATTATATATATATTGGCTATTCCATCACGGGCTCTAGTTCTCAATAGTTTTTTCACAGTGAGTACTTCAAATCTGGCAAATTTGCAAACTTCAAACCCCAATAGCTCAAAAACTAAAGCAGATAATTTCATAAAACCTTCCCCATCGATTAGGTATTATCTATCTTCCGCCGTAATAATAGATTTTTTGCTATTTCACAAAAACTGAAAATTTGGTGAACACTCGCGGTTTTTAGGGTATGCATCTGATTCTAAATCACTGCAACATATACAGCTATATATGTGTGATAGCTCATCTGAAAGCTGAATAAATTGTTAACAAAGTGACGAGCCAAAATTTGGAATTTCAAGTTAGAACTAAAATTATGTGCCCTTTAATATGGTCTTTTTGTAAATGTTCACTTTTCGCCTTCATGTTCAAAGGGGCATAACTCTGTAACAAACTAACATATGTCAAAGTTACTGACTGCAATCTCTTTCTTATAACAAATTTAACAATTCATAACATATCACCATTGTATAAAAGTTGATAGTTTAGGCACAATTTGGACAAAGAAACAAATAATTGATATTTTGTGATTTTGAGAATTTTCGAGGCGTACCTTTTATATCGTTATGTTTAATAGCTCAAGTTACTTTACCGAACGAAGTACACTAAATTTTGAACTTGTTTTTCCAAAGAGAGAAGGGTGTTTTACTATTGGTGATATTATTTTTCAATTACATTTCTTACATTACTTATTTGAGCGAAAATACATGCTACCGTCCCTTTAACATGACAAGTCTGAATTTAAATAGTTGGGTACATACAGCTCCATACCGAAAGCTTGTTCACCTACATGTGTATCATTGCAAGTAATTTGACGTTCATTGTAACGTCAACACATGTACCTCCACCTTGGTTTAAATATTTCCCATATCGTGTAGATGTGCTTTTTGGTGTTTTCGGGTTCCGTGGCAATTTGGACTAATTTGGTGTACTGCCTCCCCATATCATCTAGAGCCGTGTTCAAGAGAGGTTTCAAAGTAATCGCTGATGTACCTTTGTCTGGATTTTTAAATATTCTTTCCCGTGGTAAATTTTGTGTGTCTTTTTCAAGGGTAGGGTTTGTTTCCGGAGCAGAACTCCAAAACTTCTTGACCGATGCTCACAAAATTTGGTATACTGTCCCATTATACCATGTAGATGAGGGTTTGAGTGTTTTAAGCTTGATTTGTGTGTGTTTCCATGTCAACCATTTGGACTTTCACTTTATAAGGATAATAAATGAAATTTAATTGGAGGAATGGGGAGACATCTGACGTTGTAACTGTTTACTATTGCAACTCACTATTGCAACTCACTATTGCAACTCACTATTGCAACTCACTATTGCGATAGGGTTGTTTATACAAATAGGCAATAATCAGCTAGATTTCCATTTTTAGAAGACATGTTTAATTGATGTAAGGACTATGGAATCCAAATCAGTAAAGAAATCATAAATGAAAAGACTTTTGTCATTTTGCTATTTCCTATCTCTAGTTCTACTCTTTTGACATTCTAAAATGAAAAATCTTGAATTAAATGCAGTGAAGCTTGTGTAAATCATTCATAATTAAGGGAAATTTAATAGTTTCGATAGTATCGATAGTTAACCTTACTATTGCAATAGCGATAGTGTTTTTGTATATACTATCGATATAGCACTATTGCCAAGCCAACTATTGCGATGCATCGATAGTTTGATGTATTGTTACACCCCTAGTTTACAATGACGCATTAAATCAACTATCGTTTTATAATGCAAAAATGCAAAGAGGACGACTAGTTTTCGCGTTGATACGATGCTTCAAGACATACCAAATTACATGAAAATTATACTAAAACTCACAATTGGGTGAACAAACTGTTGTGATGCAATTGTATATGTCAGAACGCAATGACATCCCAAATTACATCATAATTGAACAAAACATCACAAGTAGGTGAACTAACTTTCCGGATGCAACTGCATAAGTAAGAACGCAATGTTCCTTGTTTTAATTCGTTTTGCTTCAGCTCACATAGATTTTCCTTGCTAAAAAATAATTCAGAAACAAGAAATAATTAATTGAGTGTCCTAAATTTATTTTAAAAAACAAGAATGGGGTTTGAAGAACTGATACGATAAGAACCGACGATTTAGCCAAGAGATGCCTGAGATGGTGGCACGTGGTCCTGTGCATAGCTCAGTTGACCGCCATCAGTGAAGTTCAGCAAGAACCGGCGCGGCTCGCCGAATGGGTAGGTGACCCGTTTCATGGCTGAATAAACTGAGAGTTTGAAGGGTTGGTTCCCCGTCCCACACAGAGACATGAGTTGTAAAGACTTGGTGTTACCATGGGCAAGTGACTTCATTCAAAGTGTGCCTCTGTTCACTCAGCAGTACAAATGGGTACCTGGTATGGAAGTGAAGGCAGTGTGAGAGATAACCTTAACAGGGCCTTAATCGGCAGCTAGGTTGCATACTCCCAGTGAGTTGAGAATGAAAAAAGGAATAATGTTGGTCCTTACACCAGGGTAATAACGTGTGTGCGCTTCGAGCATGCCCTTCGCGGCGTGGAGTTCAGCGCGGTATAAGTATCCTCATTATTATTATAAGAAAGATTCTTCCCTAACCAGTGAATATATAAAATGCTTTCAGGACTGAAACTGACGGATCTTTGCACTCTACGCATATTTGTTCACATTAGAGCAAATATTGGAGAACGAATTTATTTATCAGATTTACAGGGCAAAATGACGAGCTGTAGTGACTTGTCAATATTTATGAATAGTACTTTTGGGTTTCGAAGCGACATTAGCCTCGTTTTCGATTTCGCGCACTCGGTTCTCCATGCCTATTTGATATTCATGAGGCAATATCAAGAATTCCCTATTGAGATGGTGAAAATAAGTTTTAAGGTCATAGCCCCTTTGGTCCATTTCCGGGGCCACTGAGTCATCAAATCTATATTTGTGTAATCCCAACTGGTTACGGTGTACGTACTGAAATTTCAACTATATATGGTTTTGTATGGAGAGGAATATGGAAATAAGTTTTTAGGTGACATTTGGGGCCACATATTCACCAAATCTACAATTTATAACCTCCATAGTGCAATGAGTCTTTGAGAGGAAAACAGGGCCGTGTTCAAGAGAGGTTTCAAAGTAATCGCTCAATTAGCGCTCGCGATTAATTTTAAACCTCTCTTGAACGCGATTGCTCAATGTAGCGCTACGTAGCAAAACGGGCGAACTTTGAGGTTTTGCACCGTGTCGTTCAGGAGAGAATGAGCGCTACTTGGGCGCTACTTGAGCTCTACATTGAGCAATCAATGAGCGATTATAAGCGCTCGCTGTTATAGAACGGAGCCCAGATTAAGGGTATGACCCATATCACTCCTTTCCATCCAGTTAAAACTTAAATATGATATAAAGTCCCGTCGGTCCAATGTTCAAAATTTCGGCTTTCAAGGTTAAAACAACGATATGATACAAGGTCCAGTTAGTTCGACATTCCATCTAAACTCACGGGCAAAAAGAAGTATAGGTACAACAACGCAAGATATTTTAATCAACGAGTGATGAATACGATTGAAACATAGTTACACATGTCTCTAAAAGCAAACTTTTCTGTAAATTTTGAAACATTATCTGTTCATAATTCTAAAAAACACGGCTTTTTAAAAATCGTCGTTATAGAATCTCCTTAACCTGGCGAAAAAGGGGAGTGAAATAGGGCTTTCAGGCTTGTTTTTGACGTCCTACAGCAACGATGCGTCATTGATTTAAAGTCAAAGGAAGTGCATTATGTCCATACCATCTTGTACTAACATAATTTCCATATTTCATAAAATTTTACCTTAAATACCCAACAAATTTTCCAAAAATACCCTTTAAAATAGCTATTTCAGCACCCTATGTGTGCTTGAACAGGTATAAAATATTAAGTATCATACTCTCATTAATTAAATTGTGTATATCTCTCAACGAGATATATCCTCATCACAAACATTCAAAACCGAGTTTATCCGGCAGAAATATTTTGTGTTTGACTCTGTTGAAAAGAAGATATACTTTCTTTTGCCCGTGAGTTTAGTAGGCGGGACCTGTAAATAGCACTGTCACGTCATGAGTTAATAGTTGACGCAGATCACTTACACCAAACACATGTGTCCAAGGTTACTTTTCACTTTTCCCGGAAAGCATCTTTCCATCTAGTTCAAACCTGTTTGTGATTAAAAAGTAGAGTATGTTCAACTTTCCATCTAGTTAAAACCTTCATCTGATAAAAGGTCGACTTTCCATCTAATGTTATAAAGTCTCATATGTTCGACTTTCAATCTTAGATCTTATATGTGATAAATATAAATCTCATAAAAAAACCTTTAGCATATTTATAATACACATAACGAAGACCCGTAAGTTTCAATCTAGTAACGATGTAATATAACGTCCTTTAAGTTCGACTTTCTATCTTGTTACAACATATTATGATATAAGGTATTGTCAGTTCGAATTTCTATCTAGTTATAACTAATTTGACCGAGTCGAGCCGAGCAATATTATCGCAATACCAATATGTTGCAATACAGATTCTGCAATACAATTATTGCAATACGATTTTCAATATCGCAATATATAGCACCAACAATTTGACAAAATTTATTCATATATCTTGTTTTTAGGCATAGTTATCAGCTTAACTTGTTTCCAAATTCTTTTGGAGTGCAAGAATATGTGTTGAACTGTATTACAACTTTTTTTTCTAAATGTTTGCCATCAAAATTAATTAATCATTTTGACTAATGGTCTATTTTTCGAAAGATCTGAAAGGCTTTTTACTAAATGTGCCATGTTTAACTGCAAACAGAAGTATAAATGTTGAATTAGAGTCCGCTCAATATATTACAATTGCAATATAGGTTGTAGGTATTGCAATATATCGCAATACGAAATTTGGTGCAATATTCAGCCCTATATATATATATATATATATATATATAAGTACCCATCTACCCAACATTTCACCACCTTGTTATCAGCAACAAATAGTAACTTGTGGCTCCGCTTAGCCACTTACTTGTATAAGGTATTTACATTAAGATAGCGCTTTCAAGTCATTATTATCCAGCAATCATGTATCATAAACTGTACTCTAGGCCTCCTGGCCCCGAAATGCAATAAACTTCTGTTGTTCTGTTATTCTGAATGACGCAATAACTGACATTCAACCAGGGCTCCGTTGAATAACTGTTCCATAACAGCGGGAGCTTATAATAGCTCATTGATCGCTCAATGTAGCGCTCAAGTAGCGCTCAAGTAGCGCTCATTCTCTCTTGAACGACACGGTGCAAATTCCTCGAAGTTTGCTCGCCTTGCTACGTAGCGCTACATTGAGCAATCGCGTTCAAGAGAGGTTTAAAAGTAATCATTGAGCGATTACTTTGAAACCTCTCTTGAACATGGCCCATGTATTGGTGTGAGAGAGACTTCGAAGTACAGTGGTGTTGTCTTTTGACACCAAAGAATGATTTAAATCCAAGCAAATAGGCATATATATATATATATATAGGCATAGACATATATATATATATATATATATATATATATATATATATATATATATATATATATATATATATATATATATATAAAAATGAGTCGTTTCTCACGTGAAGTAAGGTTATATATAGAAAAGAGTAAACATCAGATGGGTTTGACTGGATCAATCAAGTATGTGTCTGTGTATATGACACATACTTGAAAAGACCGATATACTGGTCGAAATGAGCTCATCGTATTAAAGAAGATTGATCCAGTCAAACCCATCTGATGTTTACTCTTTTCTATATATATATATATATATATATATATACCCACTTGTTCAAGATCGCCTATTGTTAGACCCACCTATTCCCAGGACCGTTCATTGCCCTAGAGCGCTTTTGAGCAGTGGTTCTACTTGAAACAAGCGCTATATAAATTCATATATATTATCATATATTTATATAAAATAAGATGGTTACAGGCAGAACACATTAAAAGAAAACTATTCATGAAAAAATCAGGTCTTGCATAACACACCGATTTAAAAAACACTTTAGATGTTCTTATCCATGAAAATCAAACCAGTTTCATACAAGGTAGAACAACTAGTGAAAATACAAGATAATTATATGTACTAATGTTTAAAACAAATTCAAGAAATATCCCAGGTTTCACTCATAATAATAGATTTCGAAAAGGCTTTTGACACAGTTTCGAACGATTTTATACGATACGATATATTACAAATTTGGTTTCGGTCCACAAATGATAAACTGGATTGATGTACTTACGTACCTATCAACTTCTTGTGTGATACAAAATGGACACAATTCTTTGATACTGAAAGGGGTTGTAGACAGAGGTACCTGTTCCTCTTTGTAGCTGAACAATTGGGATGTAATAATGATAAAATAAAAGGCATTGTTATTGATAATGAGGAATACAAGTGAGGACAATATGCTGATGACACTGAACTATTCCTTGATGGCACAGATAAGATAATTCTTTAATGTCCATTGGAAATTTGTTGTACACTGTTTTCAGGCAAAACAAAAAATACATTAAAGTTATATATCACAAAAATTCAGTTCAAACTTGTCCAACCCTCAGGTCTCATATAGGAAAATACAATTGTCGAAGAAATCACGATGATTTATATATATATATATAAACCAAGTTACATCACAATTCAATGGCGAGCCCTGTTTGTTATATATGTAGCTATTGAAACAATAGATAAATTATATAAGATATCAGGTTTGAAAATAAATATAGACAAGACTAATGTCATCTGGATTGGCTCAAACAATTTTGAAGATTGAATGGTACAATGGGGAGTTTGAAGTTCTGGGAATCAAATTCAGCCCAAACCTTGCTGGTTTATGGGTGGTTAATACAATAAAAAGACTGGAAGACATAAACAGATTGATATAGCTGTATGGAAGAAAAGAAAGTTGACTGATTGGAAAAATTACTGTTATAAAGAAGTTAACCCTTCAAAGTTAAAACATATCTTCAACTCTTTGCCCAATCCTCTTAGTGACTTTATAAAATCGTTTGAAAAAACTATTTTTCAATTTTATTTGGAATGATAAATACGATAAAATAAAGAGATCCACTGTGAAAAAATTAAAGACTAAAGGTTGGGATATGACCGACATTAAGGCAATTATTGATGCTCTATATAAGGCTTTACTGTAAAAAAAACAATTTCATACACAAATCCATGTAACACACCCTATAAATATATGTTCAAATATTGAGCAAATCTTGACAAAAGCTTTAACATTTATAACTCATTTTGGAAAAATGTTTTGCAAACTTGGAATGTTTATTGTAAAAAGCTGAAAATAAAATGGGACAACATTGATAATATTCTTGCAGAAAAACTATGGCTAAATCATAATTTTAAGAATCCATATCATATTATCAACCACTGGGCTGATAAGGGTTCATTAATTGTTAAAGACCTATGTGATGAACATGGATTTATGACTGTTAATCAGATAAAATCAAGGTACAGAATAAAGGGCACAATGCTAAATTATAATTACCTACTTCAGATAAAACCCGATTATTGGAAAAAGGTCATTACAAATACAAGAACCATTCCCCCATATCAATTTGTACATCAATACTTACCACCAAAACTTAATGAATTCCTCAAAAGTTTCAGGAGTATTTTATGACAAGCTGATTACAATAAATGATAAGTTTAAAACGTGCAACACATGGGAAATGATATCTGATTTTAATTGATATACATATTTAATATATACAGGCAGAATTTGAAAGACGTTAAACTTATACTTAATAACAATACAGATTTTTGCATTGAGATTTTTATACTAAACAGAAATTGTTCAGAATGATGCCTGTTTATAGTGATTTGTGTAGTTTTTGTAAAGATTCTTCCGAAAGCATATGTCATGTATATTGGGAATGTTCTGAGGCCACAAAATTCTGGAATGAACTTGAACTTTGGGTTAATAATGTTTTACCACAAAAGGTCACCTTTTTCAAATACTTGATTTGGTTTGTCACACTACATAGAAACACTCTGATGAATCAAATCATTATTTAAGCAAAAACATAAATACAATATTAAGAACACAATTCCATCGTTCAACAATTTAAAAAAAACCCATTTAAAACAGATCTGGTATGTATTTCCAAAGAAATAATGAAACTGAAAAATTCAGTGATAAGTGGAAGTCACCCAATATTCAACAATATTTAACACATCTTCAGACACCAGCACTGTATGTAGGTATTTGTATAACATGGTATTGTGCACTGTATTTTGTAACCATTGGAAACAATATAAAACATAATATTTTTTAAAAACATTAAAAGAATACGAATTAAGTTAAAACAAAAATTATAGAAAGTATACACAAAATCCAATAAAGTACATACATGTTGCATCTGTAAATTAAGTTGACGCAACACATCTCTATTTGATTTCAAGAACGGCCGGGGGAATAACACCCTGATAATCCCACATGGCCAATATCCAAAGTATAAGTGATTGGATGCGCTTAGAAAAGAAGGCGTTAAAAGAGTCACGTGATTTCTTAAAAGGCACTGCACGGAGCTTATAGTAGAACGTTGAATGTGAAGAACTTTCAGATCAGGGAGAGAGAGATACAACTGTCGCGTTCGAGCTAAGGTAGGTGATATTTGATTCAACTCGGGCAGAATGTATGAAATAGCGACAGATTAACCAGACTCGGATTCCCGTACATTGTGATTCTTCTTTGTAGGTTTGTCTTTAATTCACTAGTTACCTACAAGCTTATGTTGTATATATTTAAGCAGACATGTTTTGCAAATATGTTTTGGTAGTTAACATCAAGTGTACCAATCATGTCGTTTCCATAAACCAATATATGTGCACTGTCACTTCAATACATGTAGACAATTAAATGCCGTTCTTAACACGTCCCGATAAATCCGTACGTAAACACAATGGAGCCATATTTGTTGTGACATCTTAGTGTTTGTTTACTTTAATCTTATAATTGCACTAAAATAACCATGTGTCATAATCATTCGCCTATAAACTTCAAAACGCGAAATTCCTAGAAATGTTATGTAAATTGTTATCTATTGCATCGCTATAATTGCTTGACAAGCTGTCCTGTCTCGGCGCTTTGCCGACAAGTTCCGTACAATTACTCAATAGTTCAAACATTAGTTCTGTCCTCTGTGATTAACGTTAAAATATCATTGACATATGGTATTTCAATTATGATACTTAGGGATATAAGAATTAGCATCTCGATATAACATAGTTGCCAAAGTTCTTCATGTGATGAGTCGAGTATCAACTGATCATATATATACAGTTGTATATATATATATACTTATATTATGATCAAATCAACTACAGAGACGAATATAGATTGATAATAACTCATGATTATAGCAATTAAATCGTATAACATGACTGATGATATTTACATGGAATCCCAGTAATTGTGATGATGATTATATTCTCCCGAGACCGGAACCGGAAATACATTCCAATCTGGGACTTATGAAGAATTACGGGCTTCGGGCACTTCTCACTAGCAAATAAATGGTAGGCTTTCTGGAGGACTTTTAGTAACCCCAAAGGTCATGCATGTGAAGTTTAATAGATCTAGAGTTCGCGTGGGTCCCATGTCACTGTCTGTAATATATATATATATATATATATATATGATATTACAGGGCTTGGTTTTACCGTAGAAGGAAATCCAACACCACATAACAACTATACTTTGTCGTAAAACCCGCAAACATCGGCAAGGAACAGCAATAATTGATAATGCAACTCAAACGGTTCTAAAGACCGTACGGGATTTGAACCCAAAACCAATGTTGTTGTTTTGATGCGTCTGCAAAGGGGGATACTCAATATTGCATATAAACGTGAGGTGAGGTGAGTTGGGGTTTAACGCCGCTTGCAAGAGTATTTCACTTATATCGCGGCTGCTAGTATTATGGCAGGGAGAAAGCCCGCAACGCCATGTGGTTATGCATTGCGGTGAAACCTGCGAGCATCGGCTGGAACTAGCGAACCATTGGTGAGATTCAGTATAGCATTGCACCCAAATCTTACCGTGTAGAACAGTTCTCTACTGCAGACAAAGTTGCCGTGCCCCTGGCGGGATATTCGGACCCCGGACCTCTTGATCCGAACGCGCTAACCACTGCGCTATCCCGCCCCCATATAAACGTTCGAGCGTTTGGAGACTGACAAATCCACTGCGATTAAAGACTTGTCTTAAATCGATTTATACACACTTGTATAAAGCCAGTGAAAGATAAGACATATCATAGAAGACAACATGAGTCATAGGTAACGTAAATCTTCAGGAAATGCATTGTATGTGTAGTGTGTATTAGTTATCGCTGAACCTTCGTCGGTTTATGCAGACACTCAAAGAAAGTGGTGGTACAAAGATCGCAGTATATCCTAGTTGTACCCAGGGCTCCGTTCCATAACAGCGAGCGCTTATAATTATATATAATCGCTCAATGTAGCGCTTAATGTAGCGCTTAATGTAGCGCTCAAAGTAGCGCATTCTCTCCTGAACAACACGGTGTGATCCCTCGAAGTTTGGTCGCTTTGCTACGTCGCGCAACATTGAGCAATCGCGTTCAAGAGAAGTTTAAAAGTAATCGCTTTCGTTTCCGAGCCATATCTAAAAGAGCTGTTCAAAGTGTTCAATTGAAACAATTTGAACTAAGTGCATATGAAAGTACACTAGTGGGGCCCTTTCCTTCCGCTATCTCAATATTGTTTTACGAAACGTTGTATACTTAGACCTGTGGTGGAATGATGTCTTTTGCTACTTCAGTTATTCTGATTTTTAAATCTTTTTGTTCTGGTTTCCATGGAAACAATTTGAACTTAGTGCATATGGGGTTAGGGACCTTTTCCGACCTCTTTCTCAAAATCTATTCAGTGTTACTTAATGAGACTTTTAGACTCAAAGATGGAATGATGCCAGCCTTTTGCTACTTAAATTAATGTGATGTTGTTTCTGATTTCAATAGAAACAATTTCAACCATAAGGCCAGGAAAGCGACACAATTTGAACTAAGAAACCCCAATATGGAAACAAGTTCATTTATTCTTATAGATTAACCATTTTGGATTGTCTCATTTGTTTGTCTTTTTTAATTGTCTCTGACAGAAGTGGCAAATAAGGGTGAGAGGGTTAATATAGACTTCTTGTTGGAGCAGGGGACATCACAGTGTACCACATGCACATATTTCTAGTTTATTATAACTTACTGTTAACCCAAACTCACGGGCAAAAGAAAGTAAAGGTATAACAACGCAAGGTATTTTAATCAACGAGTGATGAATACGATTGAAACATAGTTACACCATGTCTCTAAAAGCAAACTAACTTTGTCTGTAAATTTTGAAACATTATCTGTTCATAATTCTGAAAAACACGGCTTTTTAAAAATCGTCGTTATAGAATCTCCTTAACTAGGCGAGATAGGGGAGTGAAATATGGCTTTCAGGTTTGTTTTTGACGTCCTACAGCAACAATGCGACATTGATTTAAAGTCAAAGGAAGAACGCTATATGTCCATACCATCTTGTATTAACATAATTTCCATATTTCATAAAATGTTACCTTAAATACCCAAAATTATTTCCCAAAATACCTTTTGAAATAGCTATTTCAGCACCCCATGTGTGCTTGAACAGGTATAAAAAATTAAGTATCATACTCTCATGAATTAAATTGTGTATATCTCTTAACGAGATATATCCTCATCACATACATTCAAAACCGAGTTTATCCGGCAGAAATATTTTGTGTTTGACTCTGTTGAAAAGATAATATACTTTCTTTTGCCCGCGAGTTTAGTAGGCGGGACCTGTATATAGCACTGTCACGTCATGAGTTAATGGTTGACGCAGATCACTTGCGCCAAACACATGTGTCCAAGGTTACTTGTTACTTTTCCCGGAAGAGCTTGACTGCTGATTTCTTTAATTTATGTATTTTAAGAATAGAATTGTGTTTAGATCAACCACGCCATTTCGACCATGAAAAGCAGGTGCGTTTTTATTTTAAATGATTCAAATCCCTAAAAGAATTTTACATTGTTTTAACAATTCACTGATACGCAGAAAAGTTATGGCATCCTTATAACTCAGTGTTATTGTCAATGATTATGCTGGTTGAGATCGATGATGATGATGATGATGATGATGATGATGATGATGATGAAAACGATAATGGTGATGATGAAGATGATGATGAGGATTATGATAATGGTTTTGATGGCGATGATGGTGATGGCTATGATGGTGATGATGACGATGATGCTGTTTATGATTATGATAATGGTGTTGATGAAGATGGTGAAGGTGATGATGAAGATGATGATGTTGGTGACGAAGATGATCATGATGGTGGTGATGATGTTAATTATGATGATGATGAAGATGATGATGTTGGTGACGAAGATGATGGTGGTGATGATATTGATTATGATTATGATGATGATGATGCAAACGATGAAAAGTAATCATATAAAAAGAATGATATTAACAATCCTTTTTAAGTACCTATGAGTAGTTAAATAATGCCATAGTGTACCGCAACCCTCATAGTACCCAATGACAAGCAGGAAAGCAGCAATTCCCATATATTACAGCTTGGTTTGACGAGGGCCGTAGAATAGTAATATACATCACCCTGGCACTCGTTACACAGATTTTGTCAATGTCACTAGGATAGCGCAGTGGTTAGCGCGTTCGTGGTTCGAATCCCGCCAAGAGCACGGCAACTTGGTCTGCAGTAGAGAACTTTTCTACACGCAGTACGGTTCGGGTGCAATGCTACACTGAATTTCAGTGCAGTACCACCAATGGTTCGCTAGTTCCAGCCGCTGCTCGCAGATTTCACCGCAGTGCATAGCCACATGGCGTTGCGGGCTTTCTCCCTGCCATAATACTAGCAGCCGCGATATAAGTGAAATACTCTTGAAAGCGGCGTTAAACCCCAACTCACTTCACCTCAATGTCATTAACGTCTATCATTTTGCTCCAGTAGAACACGGACAAAGCGAGCACGGATATAACGAACAAAGGGATATAGCGAACACATTTATAAGTCCCGCCCGTCAAAAGCCCTTTATAATATGCTAAACGTGAATAGCGGTTATTGAAATATATACAAAACTAACAAATGTGTTATTAGTGAAATAAAGTGATCTCACTAAAAGGTAAATAAGTGTTACAAATGGCTATATAATACTCCTAAATAAATAAAAAAAGTTCTTAAACGAATGTTCATGGTACGGTTATGCGAGCCCATTTGACATCGAGCGACCATTTGATGTGTTCACATTAAAATGGCCGCTTGGGGTAGCTGAAGTGATCTGACTGACTTAGCGATACCTAAACAATCGGAATAGAGTTTAAATATGGCAGATTTATGGTTAACTATCTTACTGTCTCAATCCTTTAAATTGCACGAGACCTACAAATCTACCTCTCACATTGAAAAAAGTTCAACAATGCTGTCGATTCATATGTTGCACCCTTTTCTTCCAATACGGATAACCATTTGATATTGATACCGGTTTGGTCGTGTAATGAGATATTTTACCCTCTGACGTAACAATATTTGGTGGAAACTTTGAGAAAGAAAAATAAGCAAAAAAACGTGCGACAGCCCTTTTAAAAGCTCTTAGTACGTACAAGATCTATTGGTTCTATTGGTTTGCTTGTAGTTGATAAATGGTGAGGGGTTTAACGCCACTTTCAAGAGTATTTCACTTATATCGCGGCTGCTAGTATTATGGAGAAAGCCTGCAACGCCATGTGACTATGCACTGCGGTGAAACCTGCGAGCAGCGGCTGGAACTAGCGAACCATGGATGGTACTACGCTGAAATTCAGTAGCATTGCACCCAAACCTTACTGCGTGTAGAACAGTTCTCTACTGCAGACAAAGTTACCGTGCCCCTGGCGGGATTCGAACCACAGATCTCTTGATCCGAAGCCATACGCGCTAACCACTGCTCTATCCCGCCCCATAATGATTTCTAATGCAATTTCGTAATGTTCGTACGTGCTGTTGCTTTGTTTCACGGTAATGAGCTAGTCACATGCCCACGCGGTGTTGGCGAGAATTATTGCGTTGTTTTGTTGCAACTGGGATCTGATAGTTGGGATTTCTTTCAAAATCCATGAATTCACTTTGCCAAATGAACCAATAGTTTCTCGGGTTTTACGGATAAAGGATATTGGCTGTAACATTCTGAATGTCTATGAACAAATATTGACATTGATGTCTCGAATTCTCCATAAATGCCACATGGAATAAAGTCACCCTTCTTCCAATAAGGTATTTTATTCAGATGTGAAAATTGAAGGAGGTATTTATTCATGAAATTCTGAAAATAAGTTACCTTCACTTAATGATATTGACGTGAAATTGCTTTGAACACTCGCCTTGACCTTCCATCGTCGAATATGAAACCAGAAGGAAATGTGAAACACGGAATCAATACGGATATGATAATAAACTCCAATTGAATTTATCTGCTTATTTCCTGTTAATTTTCAGAAATGTCCTATGTGTTAAATGGAGCGTTTGCAATCTTCGCAAAAATAATTGTGCGAAATAATTTATTCAGAATATCTAGGATGTAATCAAGAACTGCCAATAAATATTCTCGGTGTTCATTGCCGAATGATCCTTTTTGCTTCAACGAAATTGTTATTATTAACAATGGATATTTTTATTTTTTTATTCAACATGTTATTAGCTGTTGAGGTTGCACTTTAAAGATTGAAATCTTATGAAAATTATATATATATATTTTCATTTTCATTTTCATTTTCATTATATATTCTTATTTGATCCATTGATCTTTTCGAACTAACTAATTCATATTAATTACTATTTGTAAAGACTCTTTAAACCTTATTTAACGACTTTTAAATGGTTTGGAAAGCAGGCATATTAAACTTACATCTTTATTTATGTAAAAAGCAGAAATGAAATGTACAAGTCATCTTCCTACATGAATAGAGATGTTTAATAATGATGACAATCTTACTATTAAACATCTGTGCAAATACCATAATTATCACTGTCACAACGCAATAATGCTGTGACAGATACGCAATATCGATTTAATGAAATGCATATTTATGACTTTGTTCATTCAATTAACATTGAGATCTCTATTTATGCTCAAGAAGAAGATGTAAATTATTTTGTTCATAAAGTGGGCACGAGTGTTTCTTAAATAGAATAGATGTCTCGAAATGTCAGTGGAATGATTGTACTTATGTAGATGTGAAAAAATGTCAGCGACAGGATGCCAGGGGTTTGTGAAAAATGACACATCTATTATAATTAACATAGTTTAAGAAATATTAAAAAACATAGTTATTTTTAGCCTCAAGGCACAATCAATGTCAACGATCATGAAGATAATTATATCCCTCGGCTGCAATTGATACTCCTTTATCACAAAGATTCAACTTTCACTTAATCGAGTTGGTTGTGTTTCCCACTATGACGACTATCATTGAAGACTATCATTAATTTTTTTTCCGGAGATCAAATGAAGTTTGTAAATGTCTCTGAAGTACGTAACATCACACCGATGTCAATCAGGTGTTTGTTTACAAAAGAACCTTAAAGGGACAGTAGCACGTTTTTCGCTCAAATAAGTCGATGGAATGTATTTGAATTATGAAAACACCCTTCTCTCTTCGGATAATCAAGTTAAAACTGAGTACTAGTGTACATGGCTCAGTAAAGCCACGTTTTTGTCATTCGAAATAATAAAATGTGTCCTTGCAATTCTTGCTTAATACGCAACGCCGTTATTACTACTACGGATAATTGGTTTGTGTAATAGGATGTTTTACCCTCTAACGTATAGTTAAATGGCACAAACTATCATTAAAAATAGGAATTTAAAAAAAAAATCAATTTTGCAAAAAACGTGCTACTGCCCCTTTAACACTAAGGTTAACCTTAGTGCCATCTATTAACATTGTACTAAGGCTACCTTAGTGTGACGTAAGGTCACCTTAGAGTTTCATGCAACGGGGACCAAGAACGTTATCAGTATCTGCTTACTTCTACATTGTGTCGTGATTTGTGAGGAAAAGTTTGAAGTTGACTGGTATTACACCTATTCGATTGGAGTTAACATCACTCACAAGAAAATGTGATTGACGTGAGAACGAACAGACACCGTTTTGAAAACTATTGCAGCCACAATAACTGAAATTCTGCCTTTCTACGCATATTTAGTACTTAGATCTAGTGTTAGAGCATCTTCAATTCCCGGGGCAAGGTGACAACGTATCGAGATAAAATCTACCCGGAAAGAGAAGAATTGGAAACCTTTTCGTTACGACCGTGACTTTGTGTAAGCCATCCTCAGTTACTCATGGTTTTATATATGCTCCGTTACTCTCTACTACATCACCCATGGGAAACCTTATAAGGGGAATCTGTTCTCAAATTACCCGCTCTTGGCCAGCGTGATGAAGTCAGTAACCAAAGAAAATGCACAATGGGATAAGACGGAAATGGTCAAGGGAGATAACCGGTGACGGATGGCTAACACAATGACCTCGCTTGCTTTGAAACGAAGTGGTATGAATTGTCATTGGCTCGCAGGTCCAAGCTGCGTAGCAGTTTGATTGGCTCACGCCGGCCAAGGGCGGGTAATTTGAGTACAGATTCTCCTGATAAGGTTTCCCTTGGGTGATATAGTGGAGAGTATATAAAACCCTGGGTAACCAAGGATATAGTGGAGAGTAACGGAGCATATATAAAACCCTGGGTAACCGAGGATGTGTGTTAGCTAGTATAGGTAAAACATTGGCACTTCATGCAAGATCTCGCTATACTATCGATCTTTTACACAGGGCTTGTTTTTAGGATGTCAAGTGAACGAACTTTATTGATGCATTAAGTGACATCATGAAACTTAATTCTTAATTCAAATCGACATACATTTGACGTTTTTGATTAACTTGTCAAATGAATACATATATAACACAGCATTAGTTATATCGTTCTTGAATACAGCCAATCAGAACGGTTTGTAACTATTCACTGCTAATCCAGAAATATTGTCGATTGGCTGATCCTTGGTCGTTCGTGTGAATATTATGACGTAAACACTGCTTTACCTTTATCAAGTTTTTAAATATAAAGACTATAAAATAAAAACATTACCGTTCACATGTAGTTTGTGCAATAAGCATGTGTTCATACCCTAATGAGTAAACAGGAATGTCCTCTTGATTTTCGTTCCAATATAAAATATCCGATTGAACACTCTCTTTAAATTTTATATTTACCGACTTTGACTTGAATCTTTAACTTTAAGAGAATAATATAATGAAAACAAATAAATGTGTTATTCGATACGAGTAGTAGTATAATGTAAGTTATCTGTCCATCATCGCTTATATTGTCCATCATCGCTTCTATTGCCCATCATCGCTTATATTGCCCATTATTAAGGAAACTAGAATAAGGCAACATTTGCTGCTAAACAATTGCGCTATTTCTCGTGCATTTGGCAACGATCGTACTTTTCATAATTGGTCTTGAGGGAGTATTTACGCCTTTGGATTTCCTGAAATTAATTAATTACGTTTGATCTCAAGGTTACCATTTCTGTTATATCAGATAATGTGTTCCATAGCCTTCAAAAGAAGGCAAAACTCAATAAAAGTGTAAGTATTTGATATATTACATAGACTTTATTTGAAATGTTCACATGGGCAGTGCTAATTCCTGACTAGTGTTTCACATATCCCTGAACGTTAATAGCACGGTTAGGTGATCTTTATTATTTGTTTATTTCTTTTGAACGCTTCAAAGCCATTCATGGGTGAATCATTTTCATGCTTGTGGCGTTGACGGAACTATTTCCTCAGATCTATGTCCCTCCGCTCTCATCTTGCTAATTAGTTTTACAACAATGATAGGCGTTTATCAAAGTGCAACTTATATTGCCGACTGTCCGCCATCTTGGTTTTTAAACCATTTTAAGTCCTGAAAATAGTATCCTTAGTTTTATGTCTCATTTGGATTGTGCAATAAGCATGTATATTAACATATATGTTTCAACAGGAATGTCCTTTCGAATTTCGTTTCCACAAAAAAAATATACGATAGTACTTTCTCTTTAATGAAGAAAGGAACATGTAAGTAGTTTATAAACAACACTTTCAAAACTGATCTTATTGGTGGCAATATAGAAAGACAGACAAAAATATTATATTTGAGTGTCACAAGTCAGTTAAATGAAGATATACATACATTGTAGACATCCAAGTTGAGAAAACTGACATCCAGCCTTAAATTGGCCTATGAGACATTAAAACATTAAATAATTTATCTTGTGATTTTATTTATTCGAAGTCGGGAGACAATTAGCGTCGAGTTAACGCATGCGCTGTGCACTGCAATGGGTGCGTTTGAGTGTAAATTCTGCGCATGCGCTGCAGTACTGCTCGAGGCACGTAAATAAAAAAAAGTGTCGTTCACATAGTGATGCAAACTGTGTTTCCCTCGATGATTTCCATCAAAAGCCGGGAAAGAGAAAATAATTGTTTTTAAATCAATTTCTTTGTCACGGATATTCGTGATCACTGCTATTTCAAATGTGTAATTTATTTTACATAAAACCGTCATAGAAGCGATTGAATCTCTTATTCTTCTAACCCGTTGTTCCTCCGCTTACATTACATTTTCTCGTTCAAAACAAACGATCCAAATGCATAAGTAAATATGGTCTATATATACATGTCTGTATCATGCTGTTGGTATAACTGATCCGTTTTCTGTAAACGAAAACTTACAATGTCAACGTGAAAGAGGACACGTTTTAATCTATGTTGGAAATTCAATCAGAAATTAATTAAGAAAACAATAAGCAATTAATATTATTAATATTTACTAGATCCCAGGGAAATGAATCAATAAATTATAAATTTAAAATCGAGCCACTGGCATTGTAGATGGTTAGTTTGTAGATAATGCAGTATATGTTTATAAGGATGAGCATTAGAATGACTTAGAGGTAGTAGTTTGCTAAGAGTTTAAAGGGGCAGTTGCACGTTTTTCAAAAATATTATTTTTTCAAATTTCCCATTTATAATGATAGTTTATGTCAATTATATTATTTGAGAGGGTAAAACATCTTATTACACAAACCGATTATCCGCAGTTGCAATAATGGTGTTGCATAAAGGGCAAAAATTGCACGGCGGCCATTTTATTGTGAACACATTTTATTATTTTGAATGACAAAAACTAATCCAATGGCTTTACGGAACCATGTACACTCATTTTTAACTTGATTTTCCGTAGAGAAGGGTGTTTTGCTATAGGGAGCATTATTTTTCAAATACATTTCATCAACTGATTTCAGCGAAAAAACGTGCTACTGCCCCTTTAAACAATCCACAATTCATAACAACAATGTGCAGAAAGTCTGCATTCGTGATTTCGCTGTCAGGCGCCCACACTCGCAGTTATCCTGGACCACAGAATCAATTAAGCTAAAATCTACTAAAAGAAAATTTCACCTTTTGAAGAGTTTCAGTTTTCGGGAGATTGCATAGACTTTTAGGACATGACCAAGAACCCTTAGATATATCATTCATATTGACCGATATGTCTGTAAGTAACAATCTATCCCTGAACGACTTTAGACACTAGACAATAGGTTGTAATTTGTTCATGGAACTTGTAACATACATGTGTAATCACCATTGGGCAAGGTTTTCGAGAGATTGCATAGAAGTTTAAGCCATGACCAACAACCCTAAAATTTATAATTCATATTGGCCGATATGTCTGTACGTAACAACCTCTCCCTGTAAGACTTTAGACAATAGACAATAGGTTGTAATTTGTTCATGAAACTTATAACATACATGTATAATCATGATATTAGTTACTGAGACATACAGTTCTGGAGAAAGATAAAGTGTCATGCCTGTGGCCCTTAGGAAGATCTCTCTGGTACCAGCCCGTTTCTTTTAAAATTCTGCATGTGATTTTTATGGACACCATTGGTGGCAATATCGTATGCAAATGCGCCATACACAATGCATTTATTTTCTTTTATATTGAATACAGTATACAGTACTGATAGGTGCCAAGTTGCGGATACAACATAATTGATCATGTCATTAGATAGGCATTCGCCATAGTTTATGCAGATCCGAACTCGTGCTCCGATGCATATCCTTATTGAAGTTGTTTCTTTACGTTCATGCATATATTCAATATCATGCATATATTCGATATCATGCATATGTTCAATATCATGCATATATTCAATATCATGAATTCTTCATCCAAATGCATAGTCCACTTTGATGTTTAGTTAAGGCTATTAGTATGTATTTACCTAATCTGATGGAAATTTACATCTGATATAAACTGAAATGTCACTGTGGTTCGACCTACATAGGTGAAACTTTTACCCTTTTGAAATTCGACCGAAGGAGCACAGAAAAACCATTATTCTGTATTTGTCACAGAATAAGGTTTTCAACATGGTCGAAATTAAAGATAATATCATCTCTCTGTTTTGTTCATGTTGATTCGTTTAATCATATAGACAATACTTTCAAGTAAGCAAAACACAAACGATTATTTCGAAGCGTCACCTACTCATTAAGATATAGCCCTTCAAAGTGAGTAAATTTAGCCTGCTCATTGTCTCATTCTTGGAACAGTTTGCCGCGGCCCCTCAGTGTAGCATAACCTTCGTTAGCGATGTGACGTCATACACAGGAGTTGCTTAATGAAATCCTTAGGCGATTTGCCGATTTTCGTCGATAATTCGTTTAAAACATGATAAGAACGTTTTGACATTACAAGTTTCCGATAGAATGGGTATTTGTGCGTCCGTCGGGAGTAATTTCAGAGTTTTAGGAGCATGTTTCGATATTCAACCGCTGATTTTAGATTTGTTCTTTTCCCAATCGAGTGGAGTGTTATGTTATCTTATAAGCTACAATATGTTTTGAAATGAATAACTAACAATTCAAAAATAAAAAAGATCATGCAATTATTTTAAATTATAAACGCCATTATTAGTTAATTTTTTTTGTTGTGCTTGATTTTGTGTTTGAAGAGTGTCTATAGCTTGAAATCTACTGCGTCAATATTTCTCATGGTGCTAATAGAATAGTTTCATTACAACTAAGAAAATCCTATAATTTTCATCAATGTTACTGGTTTACACTTTTTAGAAGAACATATTCGGGCTATCTTTAAATCTATAGTCGTGTACATTTACAATTACTTAGATTCAGTGTAATACCACTACCATTTTCCTAGCATGTTATATAAAAGGTTTGCATCTTATATTACATGTGGTTTTTGATGGTCAATTCATATGTTTGTGGAAATAAAATAATGTTTAACTCTCTTCGGATAAAAATATGGAAAACGTATCTTTCCCAATTTCAAATGAAAGTATTGGAACTTTGATCAACTCACCATGGCCGTGTGTACATGTGTTGTTTGGTTCTCAATTTAAAAAATATTACCCCGGCTATAGTTCAGTCGTGTAGATTTCCCCTCTTATTTAATATTTATCTAAGTTAGAGTGTCAATAACGCAACTATATCACTTATTACATATCGCTACATTGATAAACAAAAATACTGAAATATATTTTGTTATTTTGCATAAGGACGAATGTGAAAACAAAAATTATTCAACATGAATGAGGCGTGTTAACACCGTTATAATCCGTATGAAATGTGTAATAGATCTCTGTGACGTTTGAACATCTTCATCATCTGACATGCGTGCCGCCGCCATATTGGGCAACGATAAGAATTGTTCCAAAACACATTGCAGAATTGCGGGTCCCGCAATGGTCACATCCAGTACTAAACAGTGTTGACATCTGCTGCCAATTGTAGTACGTTTTACGGGGCGTGTATATATGTAATTGTGTTGGATAAGGACACAGGTAAATATGTTATTTAGGCAGTTATGTAAGGCTAAATCTAGTGGATTCTGTCATTAGACGCCAAGCGACTCCTGTGTATTACGTCACAAGGCCAAGCAAGCGGAATTCGCTCTCGGCTAAAGTTTTATGAGGCGTAATTGAGCGGCGTTTTAAAAAGGCGTTCTAAAAGGTGTTTATTGGTTGAATTGACAAAGATCAAGTGGAATCCTCGTCATCTTGGAATATGCTTGAATAAAAACCGAAAAGTGATATGGTCGGGGTTAGTGGATCTTTAAAGAACATATATTGGTAACAACCTATTTATTTTCAATGGGCAACGTTTCGACACAGATTCTTGACACATATTCTTGTTTCGCTCTCCCTCCTTAAAGATGCATCCGTTGTGTTTCATAACATTTTGTCTGACTTTCAATAGTCCCAACATAGCATATGGGCTGATTTCATTACATGCATGTTCACCCCCAATTTCCAAACATATCACAATTACTAGTTTCCAATTACAGTCGAGTAGCATCATTATAAATGTACAGAATCTGAAACTACACGTTCCATTGGCATGTACAGTATTTCCATGACCTATTCAACATTATCAACCCAAATTTGTCTTTTTAATTAATTGTAATTAAGGTTCTAAATAACGTTTGACTTTGTCCTTTCCGGTTTTCCACGAGAAATATCGTCACTATACTGAGTTGACTATTACCAAAATGACAATTTTCGGCAACAGTCAATACTTCTCGATAAAATAACACAATTTCTGACATTTGACATATGTGACCCCAATAACATAACGAATGCACATTCAACCCTTTCTGTCTATCCACCCTTCCTCTCGTTCCTATCCGTCTTCCTGTTAACCCTCTTTATCCATCCTTCACCTTCTTTCCCTCTTTCGTTCTCACCCATTTGAAGATCCCGTGAAATGCATTTTTCTCAACAGTGGCAGATTATTACCTCTATGTACATTAAAAATCAGAATGAATTGAGCATAAAATCGACACAATTAAGACTTGCAATTGATTATTAAGACTATTTTAATTTACCCATTTTAATAATGCCGCAATCAGCGAGGCGATCCGCTTTGAAAGCAACCCTTGAAGCGGGACTGTGATTAGCAACAGATGGGACGGTGGAACCCCAATGCAGACATCCCATTAGTTAGACACAAAATTATATGGGCGAGTGAACAAATAGCACAAGTGTGTTACCCATTAGGAAAATGAAACAGTCCAACTCTTACACCAGTTGTTAGACACAAATGACAAAGATTAAATTTGATTTGGAGCAATTTCAGTCATTGCATATCATACCACACGCACGGGCAGTGCTCAGTATTGCACACCTTCTGCATTGACTCGTTGTAACAAGAGGATTAACACACCTACTGCATTGACTCGTTGTAACAAGAGGATTAACACACCTACTGCATTGACTCGTTGTAACAAGAGGATTAACACACCTACTGCATTGACTCGTTGTAACAAGAGGATTAACACACCTACTGCATTGACTCGTTGTAACAAGAGGATTAACACACCTACTGCATTGACTCGTTGTAACAAGAGGATTAACACACCTTCTGTATTGACTCGTTGTAACAAGAGGATTAACACACCTACTGCATTGACTCGTTGTAACAAGAGGATTAACACACCTTCTGCGAACTCTCAGTTGTCAGATTGACAGGTGCATAGTCGTTTAGCTTCTGTGTCCATTTTGGTTTAAACATATTCTATTCACTGTAATGAATTGGGATTGGTGAAACGTTGTGGAGCCTCCGCGGAGCCACATTAATTGATTAATAATGATTATCACTACCGCTAGATGAATTTATGACCTGTGTTAAATGGCCCAAAACACATGTTTATGCAATAATTCTGTTATTGTCATTTGCGGAATTACCTACTTGGATATGTAAACATTCGATATATGGAAAATTTAAGTTGTTTTATTGAAGATTTGTGTGCGAAATTAACAATCAAAATGTTGCGGAATTACGTTGAATTATGACTATCGCCGATAATGAGCTTACTCCAATGACGTCACAGGAGGGATCGCTTCAAGGAGCACCCCCGCAGATGTTCATTCTGGTCGCTGGGACCAAAATAAGGCGGCTTTATAAAAAGCCGTATATAAGTAATTTATGGGCCGATTTCAGAAATTGAAATTCGAGCTATTGTCAAATTAAAATCCCATTTTAATTATTCCGAATGCTCCATATGCAATGACATGTTACCTTTAATTAACACTATACATCCATCATTCTTCATGGTTTCATTTCTAATGTCCTCTCTGTTTCAGATGGTATGCATTACTTACATCGGTGCCTACATATACCTGCTCCTCATCCATCAAGCTTGGGGTAAACCTCATCTCATTGAGAAGTCGGTGGATTGTAGGGACGCAGACACAGCCGGCAAGTGTTATCAATGTACGGAGTACCACGAAGACTACACCATATACGACCTATGCTGCAGTGACGTCACAGTAAGGACTTACTGCTTTTTGGAGGTATATCGTGAGATGCGGAGAACAAGTCGATGGTGACATGGATGGACCAGAATATGAACAGAACGATGGACAGAATTATGGATCAATATGGACTGTGAATGAATATTCAATATTTCAGGATAATCGAATGTGGACTGTAATTGGATACTGTAATGTTGATATATAAGATTCGGTGTAATGATTACCTTGGGCAATTGCAAATACTTTTGGTTGCCTCTTACGTATTTATCATGCGTTTTGCTATAATTGGCATGATTTCGATGATGGGAGTGAAGTTGTCCTGTGTTCTTTAAGGAACTTCTATCAAATGGATAAACTGTCTTTAAATATATAGCTATTCTAAGACTGGTGGATATGGAACAAAACGGTACAATACTTTTTGACAGAAACTCCACAATAAGAAGGAGTACCGATTTGAGGAATGTGATGATGAAATGCAAAGTGTTTATTTCTAATACCGAATATTTACCATCCCAAAACAAACGGGCATGGTAACTTTTTCATCATACCATCATTCTTCATTAATTCTGTAAACAAATGCTGAACAACGTTAATGTTCTTGAAATGCACACATTGACATGTGTAAATGAACAGCTTAGTAACTCTAGATTACTCGTCTTAAATGTTGCTTTCAGACAATATAATTGTTGTTTTGTCAATTTTTGGAAAGGTTTAAAAATACAATGAGTTTCAAATGAAATCTATTGAACGTGTCGACGGCGAATTCGAATGCGAGTTGCTTCCCTTCATCTGGAACACAGATGAAGCTTCCTTTACAGTGCCGTGCCATAAGTTAACGGACGGTGACGTTATTTCCATAGACTTGCATGTTAATTTAGTCTAGGATAAATAATTTACATAGATAGGATTTTTGTCCGATTATATTCACATTTAACAAGGTTGTGGGAAATGATCATCTTGGCTTCAACCTCATAATTTATGTTTAATTTTTCATTTCCATTATAGGGAATTACAGTAATTTGATCAACAAAGATACGTAATTGTGAAAAATTTAACATGGCGATATATGTGAAACGATTTTATTTAATGTACATATGCAGGTAAATCGGATAAATCTATGTGAAATTGAAGTCAGAAATAAAATTTATATTATGTACTTCAAGCTGAAATGATTTCAAATAAAGCTGAGAAATTTGACATTGATACAATGAGAACGTATTTTATGAAAATTATTTATCCTAGACTAAAGTAACATGCAAGTCTATGGAAAATACATCACCGTCCGTTGGCACGGCACTGCGGGTCAAATGTATGGAAGCCTCGAACTGCCTTGGTGACCCTTGACAGAGACCATACAATAAAATTATGGTCCCTGTCTCTAAGTAAAAGGGGAGCGGGATAGCGCAGTGGTTAGCGCGTTCGGCTTCGGATCAAGATGTCCTGGGTTCGAATCCCGCCAGGGGCACGGCAACTTCGTCTGCAGTAGAGAAGTGTTCTACACGCAGTAAGGTTTGGGTGCAATGCTACACTGAATTTCAGCGTAGTAACACCCATGGTTCGCTAGTTCCAGCCGTTGCTCGCAGGTTTCACCGCAATGCATAGCCCACATGGCGTTGCGGGCTTTCTCCCCGCAGCCGCGATATAAGTGAAATACTCTTGAAAGCGGCGTTAAACCCCAACTCACCTCACCTCACCTCTAAGTAAAAGTGTTTGCAGGAAGCTTGAGGGTTCAACTCGCGATAAACGTCTTTTCGCACTGCTTGGTCATTATAATTTGTTGCCAAAGTAGTACTGCAAAATTGTGTTTAATCAAATTTCTTAAATTGATGTTTATGAGAAATGTGACGTTCATCTCGATGACGTTATCTGTTGTTACAGGTTACAGTTAAAAATAAATTATGCATGTGCAGACATCTTAATTTTCAAAATAATTTGACCTCTGTAATTTGCATCGATGACGTATGACGCCAATGATTTTTGAAAATATCAGTTTGCTTCATCCTGCCGAGAATACCATCACTTGTAGGATGCAAATATATATCGAGGTTAATAAAATATCATACAATAACATATTATTGTATTATAGAAAATTGAAATCTCATCACATTGTCAATCTGTCAAAAATTGTGGTACAATTACATGTTGACATGGTTTCTGGAGATTAAGATATATAAACAAAAATGTCATAACACAACTCATATGTCTACGTATAGTTTCTTAAAGAAATGACATTTAAAAAGCTTGTCCAATTGAAATATATCTAATATCTATTAAATTCAATTTCTATTATTTGTGGAAAACATTCGAGCATGATTTTCACGTCACAGTTTCAACCTGTCAATAATGTCTTAATTTATATATATATATATACAATTGGCACATTGAAAGAACTCTATTTAAATTTAAAAAATAGAGCCATGGGCTCTGTAGCTCATCAGGATTCATTGACTTGTTATCTTAGGTTGAATATCTACGTTATCTGAAGTAATACATTGCTAAAAAACATAAGTTTATAGATTGTGACCCCCATTTGGCCAAGGAGTCTGTACATAAAATTTAAGCTTTCTAGAGCTTTTCATACTTGAGAAGCAGATGACAATAGGTTTTTAGGTCATGACCCCTGTGACTCACATTTGAGGTCACAGAGTTACGAAATCTACAATTTACGATCCCCACTGGCCAAGGCGTCTGTACACAACTTTTCAGCTTTCTAAAGCTTTTTCATACTTGAGAAGAAGATAAAAATAGGTTGTTTGGTCATGATCCCTGTGACCCATTTTTAAGGTCACAGGGTCACGAAATCTACAATTTAGAATCCCCATTGGCCAAGGAGCCTGCAAGTAAAATTTCAGCTCTCTAGAGTCACTGGTTCTGGAGAAGAAGTCGAAAATGCGAAAAGTTTACAGACGTACGCATGGACGGACGGACGCCGGACACGATGCCATGTCATAAGCCTTTCGGGCCTTTCAGGCTTGATGAGCTGAAAATCAATTCAATTTTGATATGTTCATTCGCAAGGATGTCTTGATGTAAAACATGTTAGATACATACTTCAAACCATCTTCACAACGTCACAGACGTAACATAGATATTTCCAAATCTTCTCCTTCCACCTTTGACCTTAACCCTCGCATTTTCAGTGCTAAGCTTTTAACGTACTGCAGGCTAATAGGATAAGGCAATCAGAAGACAGTTGTATTGCGTCTGTGACTGTGTCGATCGTCGCTTATTTTGAATTGGTTCCGAATGTAAACGGCGATTTCATTGGCTGTATGTTAGTAGATGGTAAGGGACGTCACTCGTGATCACGATAGGTGTCGCTGATTCGTTTCACCACTTCTGGCTAGGTTGAAGGCAAGGTAAAAAATAGAGAGATCTCGATACATTTTCACCTTGCTGTGGGAAGATGACTTCAAACAGGGCGTGTTGTCTGTATAGATAGGTTTGTCATTTCCTTTCCTCGCTCGTTAAGGGTTAAATCCTCTTCATTATATCAACCATAGGAGTTTTAATAAGGAATAATCATCCCCGTGAATGAATGAGGTCAATCGAATGAACGTATTAATTTATTATCATTCATTTAATTAGTTCATTATTTATATACACATTATGTTGTTTATTTTGAAAGTGGCGCAATTATGTTCAAATATATTTACTAAGAAATAAATTTTCTATGAAATATGTTGTTATTTTTCTATTGGTTCATTTTCAGAAGACAGAAGAAACCTACAGAAAGATCTTGTCTAAATCACCAAATCAGTTTCTTCTTTAAGTTACTCATTTATTACTTGAAGCTTAATTATGGGTCAATGTTGTTGACTAAATATTATTTTATGAAAACACCTCATTTGTATTTTGATTAAGTGTTCTAAAAGCCACTTAATTCAATTTCGCGTGTTTCTTCATTGACGGAATGAAGCCTACAAAGTGTTTTAAGCTGTCAAATGCCGTTATAGAGATTATGCTTCAGCCTGGTATAAAGTATCCCTCTTCGAGGCTTTTAAAAGTGTTTCACGGGAGCGGCTGTCAGTCTTGTCTTCCGTCAAGAAAGTTATGGTAGTCTTTGCAACAATTATCTCCTAATCGGTCACTTTTTTCGGCGCAAGCCTAATATACTTTCTTTTATTCTACCATAGGGTGAGACACAGGTGAAGTTTAGCGCAAATATGTTGCGCAACATAGATGAAGGACCAGTTTTCCCTATGTGCGAAGTGGTCGTTCATCTCTGTTGCACAATACATTTGCGCTAAATGTCACCTGTGAGACGCCAGACCCTAAATATACATATACATATACCTATATAACATATATAGAAGGTAAGAAACTATTTATTATTATTTGCAGGACTAGCCATTAATAATGACAATGACGGAGTAGAAAGGACATGGTTAATCATCTAAGTGGAGTGAAGCAATTAATCGCAAGAGATAGTTATTCGTGTGAGGAAGCCACATCCAATCAGTTTCCATAAAATGAAAGACAAGTGATTAAAGAATAAATTCGTCAACATAGAAGCTCCCTTTCGTGTCAGTAAATACAGCAATTTATCATTTATGTCGGTTTACATTTGTTCAAATTGTATTGTGAAGAGAGAGAGAGAGAGAGAGAGAGAGAGAGAGAGAGAGAGAGAGAGAGAGAGAGAGAGAGAGAGAGAGAGAGAGACACACACACACACACACACACACACACACACACAAGTATTGTGAGGACAAGTGTGCAACTTCTTTATTTGGTTAACACGAGATGTAGATAAGGACATAAATAGAGAGATAGAGTGGTAGAGAGATAGAGAGAGAAGGATGTGAGATATAGAATAAGAGAAATTAAGAGAGATAGTGTGGTAGAGAGAGGTATAGAGAGATTGGAGGACGAAATAGAGAGGGAGATAGAGAGAGATTGAGAGAGATAGAGAGGGGTAGGGAGAGAGAGGAGGGGAGAAATAGAGAGATAGATATGGGGATCAGTTTCCATAAAACGGAAGACAACTGATTAAAGAAGTAATATGTCAACATAGAAACTGCCTAGATACATAGAGATTATTACCCGAGGAAGTGTGTCATATGACTTTTACGAAACGAGTGTGAAGTTTTGTATTGCCCGAGCGAGAGCGAGGGTTATACACAAACTCGCACGAGTTTCGTAAATGTCATATGACACACTTTCGAGTGTAATAATTTCTTTATTACTCATTTTATTCTATTTGATTCGCGTTAAAATTGTCAGGAAAAGGCCAACTTCCCTTGCGACGGCAAGCTATAGTGACGTCACGAACAATCGCTTTATGACGTCGCAGGCGACGTAATACGGGAAGCCGCGGTGAAACAATCGTTGCTAGGCAAACGTGATATGTGCACATGTGCTCATATAAAAAATATTAACTCGGTTATTTTCAACCATATGGGTAATAAAGCAATTTATCAATTTTGTCGGTTGTTATATCTTGATTGATCGATTGATCAACTGACTTCCAATGCAAGGAATCAAATGTAGGATTTTCCATTTCTAGGAGATAAAAGAGAGAGTAAATTCTGTGAGAAGAGAATGCCTCTGTGTACATGAAGAAATTCCATTACATTTTGGCCCACTCTTCTTTTGTATACCAGTTGGGGAGGAAATACTTACCATCATATTATTGTAAATATCCTTCAGCTGAAAAGCATCTCCCTCACGAAAGCCACCTATAAACCCCGTTTATTAAAACTGTAGAAATTCATTAAAGATCTGATAAAAAGCATTTTTCTCAAGAATGACAGAAATTACCTTTACGTATATTGTATATCGGAATCAATTAACGATACCGCGATTACCGCAGCGAAACGTTTTGACAAAATCGTGACTGATTAACCACAGACGACGGGTCGTCTGTGACCAGCGGACCGACCCGCTCTGTGGCGCCTCATTAATTAATTAATGATGATTATCACTGCCGCTAGATGAATTTATGAGGTGTGTTAAATCGCCAAAAACACATGTTTATGCAATAATTATGTAATTGTCATCTACGGACGTACTAGTTGGGTATGCCAATATTCGATATATGGACAATTTAAGTTGTTTGATTGAAGATTCGTGTGAAATTATCAAAATGTTGCGAAATTACGTTGAATTATGACTATCGCCGCTAATGAGATTACTTTCATTCTGGTGGCCGGGGCTAAATTAGACGTTTTTTTAAAAAAGCCGTATATAAGTAATGTATGGACCTATTTCAGAAATTTAAAATCGAGTAATTGTGAAATTGACATCCCATTTTAATGAATCCAATTTTGACCAATTGTCATTGCATCTATCCTTCAAAGAAGAATCTTGTTTTAAAAAAATACATCTATCAATCATATAACTCATGTTTGTAATGTATGGGTCTCTACCATCCCAGCTCACATTCTAGGGGATGGGTAACATGTCACCATTCATAAGCTGGAGGTTTCCATTTTGAATTCACGAAACAATTGCAACTTCGCATATCAAAAGTCAGACAGATTGAATTACAGTGATTCGTAAAATTGCGGCTTTCCACGAAATTCCTGTCATTGTCTTTTTACGCAAACGTTCGGTGTTATTACAAAGCTTTTAAAGGTGAAAAGGCGAAGCGAAGAGAAAGCGTGTGTCTCTTTTTATTCAAAACACATCGATATCTGTCAACTTGTGTACTTTCATCATATTTCTTGTTCTGAAAAGTGTTTTAAGTTGTATAGTTTAACGTATTACAGTCCATTAACGAAATCGTTCTGAATGATGTTCGTAAACATTACAACCAAACTATAAAAGATCTTTGCAACATAGCGGCTTCTAATTAAACAAATCAAAATATATGGGTATCAATTGCTCGACTTCTAATCACCCACCCATGTCAATTTCATGGATTACGTAATAACGATAGGTTGGCTTTGTCTTAAAAGTTCTGAAACATATTCCAACGAAAGCATGTGTTGGTGCTTGAAATGTCGACGTAATAAACTGACGGGCAAAAGAAAGTATAACACTCACTTGTTTTCGATTAATTCAATATGTTAAAGAAATGAGATGTATTTGATTATGGCACGATACAATAACACCTTTCGGCAGTAGTTTGAATGACTTAATTGTTGACTGTTTTATTTTTTAAGATACAATATCATTATTTTAAGTAGACAGGGGTAAGAAATGAAAGTTACACCAACATGATCCCTACCATAATCGAAATGTTGCAAATGTGTGCAAGACGAGGCACATTTATTGATTTTCACACATAGTATGTGTAATATGACGATGAATAGTTGTGTTTTATCAAAATTAATTTGGGGGAATTTGAAAATTATAAATTATAAATTTTTATAAAAACAAATTTAAAAAACGCGTAGAGGTATTCTTTGACTTATTTAATGTTTTGGACTAATTTCCCAAACAAGTCAGTTTTTTAATACGACGTCGAAAACTCGAGATATTTTTCTTTGAAAAGTGTACATATGATATATACAACTGAGTGATATGCTTTCTTTTGCCCTTCAGTGTATCTGAATCGCTGTTGTCAGGTGTCCATTTTATCAAAGATACCCTGTTATGTATATATATATGTATACATACATATGTAAGTGACGTGAGCCCATGTATATTCTTCAGAAAGAAGATTAAGTTAATCCATTTCTTATTCTAATTACACTGACTCTGTATTTGGCCTGGTAGTTCACTTCTGGCACGTTCTCTGACGTAGGTTGGGGCAAACATTCAGAAATGTATCCTAAAAAGGGCGATTTGTTGCAGCATAGATGAAAAAATAGATAAAGCTATTTGGACGTTCAATTTGCAAATACTGCGCATGGAATTTTACTTTTAAATATATAAAGAGCATATTTTGATGTGAATGCTGTAACATTCCTACTTTTTATGTAGATTCGTTCTCGAATTTATTATATACCCATGTTAACTTAATAATACAGGTTTCCATGGGCGGTTTCCGTATTGCACGATGAATTTTGTCATTCGAAAGAAGCACGACGAACGGAATCCTGAATGTTGTTTCTAATTCTAGATGCATTTTGTCCTTATTTTATGTGCGCTTCATCGGCCTTGAGCGAACTCTGTGCTGTATATTGTACACATGCTGAAGAAAAATGAATAAAAACATTTGAAAAAAAGATGAATAAATCATAGAGTATGTCAAACATCTACCAATTCAAGTCTGTCGTGATATTCAGTCATACTGCCAAAACGTATATTTACAGGTAAAACTACGAAAAGCTTGTGTCTGGCACTAATTCTGACACAGGTGAAAACTTCTTTGATTTTAACCTTGCCGATAATAATTATAACGTGTGCATTTCGCGTACATACATGGAGTATCTCGAAATATTACTTTTTAAACTGTCCATCTGAATGAATTGAATTTATAACTTTCATATAAATTAAATTTTATAAAATGTTGAATATAAATTTATTACTCACCCGTTGAAGATATCGCAGTTTAATAAATCTACCGTGTTATTACACTTAGTAAACGCGACTCCACTTTCTACGGAAACTTAGGTCTTTTAACATTGACTCTCGCCTGTTGTCTTTATTTTATTCAAGTAGCATTGAATCCGTTCTCGGTTTTAACATTCAGTCGTGGTGTGGAAATTTGTCTTTGCAGGATAAAGGAAGACTGAGAAAAGTGATCAACATTGCAGGAAAAATTTCAGGGAGACAATTTGATACTTTAGAATCAATATATTCTCGTAGTCTCATGCGTCTGGGAAAAAAGATAATATCAGACAGCGATCACTACCTGCATGGTTGTTACGAACTCCTTCCATCCGGACGACGCTACCGAGTTCCGAGTGTAAAATTAAGACGCACCAAAATGTCATTTATTCCATCAAGCATTACTCATTTAAATATCTAAATTATACTCCTCCAGCCTGTCATATCCATGTGCCATGTGATTATTGTTAATTTTTCATTACTGTGTATTTTAGCCTTTTTATATCCTGTTATATATTTTTGTATTTCAAATGTGCTCAATTCATGACAATTCAAATTCCCTTCCAAGGGCAATAAAGATTTATCTTATCTTATCTTATCTTATCTTATTACACTTAGTGTAATAACATCGCGTGCTGCCGATTGGCGTGACGTCATAATGGCAAAATATGACGTCACAATGTCAGCGCCGCGGTCGCAGTGGAGTGTGTCCCATTTATCGACGAGTTTGTGGAATTAACTGGCATTTAATCAGTGAGTAATAAATAAAATACTAAACTCGTTTCCGTTTAATAACATATTTATGAAACTCGTGAGATGGTATTGTATTTAACTCGCTTTCGCTCGTTAAATACAAACCACTCACTCGTTTCATAAATATGTTATTAAACGGAACGTCGTTTAGTATTCTCTATATATTTAACTGCCTATCACACAATATTCGTTCAAAATATTTAAAATGAAGTGCTTCATATCAAATAGTGAATTCAAGCTTATGGTTATAGCTGTACACCCAGTGGATAATATCGAAATTTTCTAATTTTTTTAGTAAGTGTGATTGATCATCAGATTATTTGAAATTTGAGATGACCATTGCATTGTTAGTTTGCTGATAGCAGTTGAATGGGAGTCATATTCTTTATTACTTAATTCGTTTGTAATTCGACATTTCCCTGAATCACTGTGGATCATCGTACACCGGAATTAGAGAGGTGAATATCGATGATATGTTTGTAGAGAGGAGTAGAAAACCAAACACACGGTAAATAACAGCTGATTTCTCCTATTTCTTATTACGTTTAGTACATAGTGATATATAGATTAGAGAAATGATACATTTTGTAAATACGGAAGGCTGTTTCAGCGTAATGCTGCAAATAGAAATTAAACTTGCTTTGCCCGTTGATCCTGTCGACATTTGTTATGCGATTGAGATGATTACAATGAAAATTTGACAAAATTTTATGTAATTTTTGAAATCTTCACTAGTATGCATTACTTTATTTCCGCGGGAAAGAACCTATTAAATACCTATTAAATGGTTTCAGACATTTTTTTTCAGAGCGAAATGCCTTTTTTTTCGTTTCGTTGCTTGTGTACTGTTTGTGTCATAAATTGGTGTTTCGCTGTACCGTTTGCTGTTTCGGTTGATGTATCGCTTGTAGTCAAGTCAAGTCAAAGTTGTTCATTTGGCCCACATACAAAATATACATATACACATGATAGATATAATACAAATGTGGTAGAAATACAAACGATAGAGAACACCACTTGAACAACATGACTAAATTCTAAAATAGTGTTTTTGCTTTCAGGACGAGTTTCCATCATTTAATAGTTCAGTCCCTATAGTTTCATACTATGTTTAATAAACAGTGACAAGTTAAGAATTGTATGGTCATTTTGAGAAGACATTAATGATATAAAAGCGAGAGCAGGTGGTTTAGACAAATACAAATCAGGTATGTATTTCCTTCTGTAAACGGAGTAAAATGGACAAACAAGCATGACATGGGTTTCGTTTTCAACTGCTGATTTACATAATGGACACATTCTTCTGCTCTTTTCGATGTACATTTTTCTGCCTTTGTTTATCATTAAATCTAATAAACCAAGTCTAAATTTGATGAAACTGTTTAATAAATCATTAGAATATAAAATAGATAAATATTTTTCTGGTGAAAGTAAACTTTTAAATGTCCTGTAACTATCATACCTTGAGCTATCATAGAGGATGGAATGCCAGTCTTGATAAAACATGTTAATAGCTTGGTTTTTAAAGTGATATTAAAATAGATTAATATTTCCAATTGTTTGGTTCATCCAAACAAAGCCATAACCGTGAGAGAACAAAAGGTTTCTTACATGGGATGCCCAAGTGGTTTTTCAAATATCAACTAAATACAAAATCATGTTATAAGCTAGCTTTGGAATTCTATGTTCATGCATACCAATAATTGTTATCCAATATTTTAGGCATTTTACGTGAGAATTTATATATTGTATATTACATAAGTTATCAAAATGTAATTTTTATGACACACACAAGCAGTTCTTCAAGTTTTCGATGTAAATGTATAAATGTATAAATTTATGTTATCGCGAGGTTCTTTAGTTTTCATGGTTTCTGGTACTTCCCAGAGATGCGGGAATATATAGAAAAAATAACCTTGATGACTCATTATAGGCAGGTTTGCACTACGAAAGATTATGATTCATATATTTGTAAAAGCTTTTCACAAACTAATGTGAGACCAACAAACAACATTTAAAAACAGCCAAAATGCGATGTTCCTAATCGGAAAAGATTTTTTTTTTACAGAAAACAGCTGATCGATCGACAAACTATGACCTTTAACTTGTGTCATGTGACATGGAATGATTGCCGTGGATGCATGCTTTATTCATGTTGCGGGATAAAAAAAACATTTATTACCCTTGGGAAGATTTATCAACCCGTATTGGCGGTGTTTATTGGTATTTGTTAATGTGGACCAATCTGGGATCGACATTCCTACATGAGGTAGGATAGAATAATATAACAATTAAATTGAGTCAATACCTTGTCATTAAACAATTAAAGTGATTAAATATTTAATGATTTATCACATAGGAATTCAATATCTAGTAATTCAACAATTATAGTGACTAAACATTGCAACTTCCCTATGCAAGGCCTAACTCTTGCCAGTCAACGTTATTGGCTGATTTAAGCCTTGTAGCATTTTCCTCGCTTCCCCGTGCAAAGATAGTGGATCACTGCACCTGAAATGCATAGTGGGCTCTGACATCCTAGCACCGAAACCTTAGGGAAATGTGGCAAGGCTTAAATCAGCCAGTGATGGAGACTGGAAAGAATTATGTTTTGCTTTGGGAAGATGCAAGCATTGTGACTCAATACATTTACTTAACTAGAAATATGTGCATGTGATGGATGCACTGTGATGTCCCCCGCTCCAACTTTCAATCCAACCTACTCATATTACCTTTATTTTTCACTTATGCTAAGCACTAAGTTCAATACTGCATTAATAACGAGAAATAAAAAATTCAGAATAGCCAAAGTAGCAAAAGACACCACTCTATCACTAGGTCTAAGCAAATGCAAAGTTTGGTAAAAAGATATTGAACGGTTTTGGAGATAGAGGCCGGAAAAGGTCCCTACCCTCAATATGCACTAAGTTCAAATTGTTTCCATGGAAACCAGCAAAAAATTAAAAATTCAGAATAACCAAAATAGCAAAAGGCACCACTCCACCATTAGGTCTAACAACATACCAAGTTTCGTGAAAAAATATTTAACGGTTTTTGAGATATGGCCCGGAAAAGAAAGCATTTCGGAATGACGGAATAACGGAATAACGGAATGACGGAATGACGGAATGACGGAATGACGGAATGACGGACGGGTGACATAATGTTTCAACAATTACATTGACTCAACACCAACTAACAATTACAGTGATTCAATAAACTAATCATTCAACAATGTTAGTGATTCAATAAACTAATCATTCAACTTAGCCGTAGCCCAAATGTCCTAGCGACATTTGCTAAAGGTTCGTATAGTTAAACTAAGTGTTTTTGAACTAAAACCGTTGTCTCCTCGTTTCTCATAACTTAAGCCCTCTTTATACGGCGAATACTTTATACTTTGCACACATGCAATATTGCTTATGGTAGTAATATACACACGTGAGTAAAAGTAAATTTACTATGCGTTCATACGTGTTTAAACAAACTATTTTAATCTATGAATAGATAATTCTTAAAACATGCCAATTAATATTTATTTGATGTAAACTAAATAAATGACATTAATTTATATCTGTCAAAATTTGTTTGACTATATGAAAATCGGATAGATAGATGAATTTCGAAGGTCATCACGCGCAAGAAGGAGATTATCCTACATAGAGAATTTGAAGGGAAAAAAACTTATTAAAAGTTCCAAAATTCTCTAATATATTTTCTCAAGCTGTGTGAAATCACTCTGTCTGTATACGACGAACTGTTACTAGAATAGTGAATATACCATATTTACTCACGGGAGCAAACATTTGCACCTGCCCCGATCCTCGATATAATCCAGCGCTATTGTTCCGATAAACAGCGTTTCGCTGAGTCATTGCGAAGGGAGGTAACTAGGTTAGGGATAAATACCTTACTGTTTTCCAGCGCTTGTGTGTAGATTTATCGGAACAATAGCGTTGGATTATCGAGGATGACCTGCCCCTGACTAGGTGCAAACAAATATACAATATACATATGTGCAAATGCGTCCATACGGCGAATTTTGCTCACATGAGCACATATGCATAGGTTATATGTAATGATTTACTCATATGCAAATGCTCGCTGTATAAACATGGTTTTAGAAGTTATTATTTCAAAAGGGAGCTTCTCTCTGATATATGCATCATACTGTTGAGTTCAGGAAATGTCAAATAACCTTATACAACGATACGTCAGCTTACAGGGAAGTAAATTAGTCAACTGTTCATAACTAGAAACACATCGTCATGCAGGGGCGTATATTCACCCATCTCTTATTCATTTAAAAAGTGTGGCTTATGTCGAGACAATATGCAGATATTGGACATCTTGAGTGTTGCGCTCATCCCGTCTCTCACAGTTATCGGTAAGTATACTCGGCATTTATAATAAACTGAGGTACAAAAGAAAATTTACACCTCAGTTGGTTTTATCACATGTTTGATTTTCAATTACAAATATCTTATGTTTCCGAAGTCGCACTCTACAACTGAAAAATGCAGGCGATCAGCCAAGGAATAATTCTACGTGGTTTTAATTTTTTGGGAAAAAATGAAATTTTAAATTAATAAATTCTTCCAAAATTAATTTGTATAAACCAGAACTGTTCATCAACATATAAGACATCTGCTAAGTGAAAATCAATAAATGTGCCTCATTCTGCACACATTTACAACATTATAAATATGGTAGGGGTCATGTTGGTGTAAAAATGATTTGATACCCCTTGGTCCTTTCAGTGACTCTAACTCTGCATGTTTGAAAAAAACGAATATGAATGTTTGCCGAATCAGTCAACATTGAACATTAATATCAAAATAATCTATCGTATCAATTTGTTTTGTTATTGTTACTGTATGAGTGAAACAATAGGGTGTTAAGTTTCTTTTGTACTTCAGTTTATCATATAACATTATGTTCCTTACATTACTGTTACCAGGCAGAATATCCATTGTTTGTGACAAGCATATCTCGCTTCTAATCATTTCGTCTAGAACTGTTTCATAGTGTGAAACATTTGAACATTTTAATGAAATATTAAAATCGGAATATAATATTCATAAACATTCAACATTGTCTTCATTGACAAATAAGGAAGGAAAATACACTGAGGCAAATGAGCTTGTGCATTCACACCGGAAACACATGCTCAAAGAATCCGGCGGCGCAGTTACATCCGGATACATGTCATACTGTTTTAATGCTTTACATGTACGTGAATGAGAAAAGACTGTACTAATTATTAATAATTTTTATACAAATGTGTATTTAATAAAACACACTGGTCACTGATCACTGGACAGTAATTGATGTTTTGAGACTGTAGGCATATTGAGACTGTAAGCAGATTGAGACTGTAAGCAGATAGGGACTGTAGGCAGATTGAGACTGTAGGCAGATTGAGACTGTAGGCAGATTGAGACGACACCTACCACGAATCTGGTTATGTAGTAAATAATGACCCGGGGCCGAGCGGTTATGGCATATAAACTCGCGAGGGCGTAAGCCCGAGCAGAGTTTATTGCCATAACGCGAGGCAATCGGGTCATTATTTGCCTTACACTCCCGCGGAAAACTCTATTTAAAAAATAATTGTATATTTGCATTTTAAAGGGGTATTTTGTGGATTTATACGACATGATCAAAATATATCAGTGAAATATTCCCAATGCACTCATTATTGAATTGAAAGGACGGTTTCAAACTTAATCCTTCATTCCATACACAAATTAGACATAAATTGGTACCTATACTTACATATATGTATATATAATACTAGAAAAAATATTAATACAGCCATGACACAAAAGAACGAACACTCATCTGTATGGATCCTCGGTAGCTCCATTGGTAAAGGCGCTGCTTGACGATATAGAGGTCCAGGGTTCGAACCCAACTTTCGTTACTTACAAAATTTTCATATCTAATTTGACAGAATTTCCAAATTTTACAAGTCCATTTGTTTTCGAAGGTGGAATATCTCATAACCGACCATGGTGGTTATGAGATAACCAACCTGCACAGATGGTGGTTATGGCATATAACCTGCAACTCAAACAAAAGAAATAACTTCCCAAGGGGTAAATTAATTCACTCTCTAAATGTGTTTTCAAACAGTCAAATGGAAGAGTAGCGCCCCTTGATATGTGACATGGCATGATTTTAACTCTGACAAACATTTCTCGTTTCGACCCTACAAAGCGAGTAACTAACATACATTTGCAATTGGGATGACCACGGAACAACACTAAAGCAGCATCCGATGTTTCAAATCAATTTGATAACAGTTTTTAGTAGGAAAAGTCGGCAAGCGGCGGCCTCTCACATATCAGCCATGACGATCATGGCTACCCGAATCACCGTGCTCAATCTCATACTGATGTTGTTACTCCGAGCTGGGGTGGAGTCTAACCCGGGGCCCACTGGCAATAAAGACGAGGACCAGAGAGTTACAAGAAGCACCGGAGCCCACAAACAACAACGTCTAACCCGATTTGATATTACGTCAAAGGAGGATCACGTTTTCGAGGCAATACATCCTCAGTTACCCAGGGTTTTATATATGCTCCGTTACTTTCCACTATATCACCAATGGGAAACCCTGTCAGCGAAATCTGTACTAAAATTACCCACCCTTGGCCTGCGTGACGAAGTCAGTAACCAAAGAAAATACTCAATACGATAAGACGGGAATGGTCAAGGGAGATAACCGGTGACGGATGGCTAACAAAATGACTTCGAGCGTCATTGGCTCGCAGGTCCAAGCTGCGTAGCGGTTTGATTGGCTCACCTCGGCCAAGGGCGGGTAATTCGAGTACAGATTTCTCTTATGAAATTTCACATGGGTGATATAGTGGAGAGAAACGAAGCATATATAAAACCCTGGGTAACCGAGGATGCACGTGTTGTCATTTTCCCTCTAACTGTTCCAAGTATATTAGGGAAGCTCTTGGTTTTGGGAAATGTGCTATGTTATATGTAATAATGCAGCTATAGTTTATGTTGTATATATATATATATATCATATACTGTATACTGCATTCTGATTGTACCTGGGCCGACGGCCTACAAAACCGAAATAAATGAATTGAAATGTCAAAATTTACTTTTTGGATTCAAAATTCCTCCTTATAAAGAATCTGTCTGACGAACTAGCATTATAGGCACAGAAGGTATGACTATAAATATAGGAAATCAAGCGTGCTCTTTCAGTTTCCTCGATCTTCTAGTGTAAAGAGATGATGGAGTTTCGAGTTCGATTCCCATCACCAAAAAATAACTTTGGATACTGTTCGATGATACTTGCTGATATAAACGTCTTGCTGTCTGAACTCCTGATCATGATCATGAACGGCTGTCGGAAATACCAATATTCATGCGCTGGTGTCTTAAAATTTATTATGACACGGACATACATATAAAATCTTCTAATTACGCAGATGGTCGACCATCATTAACATGTGGAAGTACGGAAACCTTCATGGAGAATTATATTCATGAAGCGAAAAATCGTCTTTGTGTTGTTTACATATTTTGACTTTCAATCATTGATCAGTAGATTAGTTAATAATAATGATAATTTTAACGCCTAATTGCCAGCACCAATGATGCTCTCTGGTGGTACATTCATTGTTATTCAACACCCGCAAATTTAGTTTAAAGGGGCAGTAGCACGTTTTTTCGCTGAAATAAGTCGATAAAATGAATTTAAAAAATAATGTTATCAACAGTAAAATATCCTTCCCTCTTCTTTAGTTTACATGGTTCTGTAAAGCCATGGGAATCGTTTTTGTCATTCGAAATAATAAAATGTTTTCACAATAAAATGCCCGCCATGCAATGTTTGCTTTATATGCAACACTGTTATTACCATTATGGATAATTGGTTTGTGTAATAAAATGGTCTAACTTCTAAACTAAATATAAATGTCATAAGCCATCATTTTAAATGGGAAATTTGAAAAAATAAAATTTGCAAAAAAACGTGCTACTGCCCCTTTAAAACCGACAGCGATACGGCCCGTACTACGTTTGTTCAGGTACCCATTTCACAGCTGGGTGGACTGAGTGGAATGTGGATGACGTGCCTTGCCCAAAGTTGATAAGATTATCACTGAAAGAGTAATGTCAGAAAAAACATTAATTATTAAGAGGAACTATCGATTTCTCTGTAGTAATGTACTAAGATAGACCTTCTCTTGTCTCTTACAATAAGAATCATTGTTTCAGAGGTCACGGGGGATATTCGTATTGAGCCGCTTAGTGCCACAATCACAGAGAATGAGTCCTACATGTTCACGTGCAATGTGACGGGACAGAGTGGACTCCTCACCTTCAAGTATAACCAAGTGAGTGTGTGTACCGTCTACATGGGTTCTGGAGACCAGGTTCGATCCCTGCCCGATGTATCATGTGGACCCGACCCAACCATCGAAGGGACATACAACCTGACCATAGAGCGAGTTAACAGGAGGCACTACAGCGGCGACTGGTTCTGTAACGCAGGGACGTCTGTCAGTAACAAGGCGACGCTATTCGTTAAATGTGCGTATATATAATGGACGCTTTTTCTTTAGACGGCGTTAAACGTTACATAATGTTTTTGAATTCTGATTGGTCAATAGCCATTGCATACGAATAGATGGATATGCCGTGGAGTACGAACCGGACGACCCGTCAAGATAGCATCCTTGTCCCCGCCTTATATATAATTAGTTGCGCTGCGCTTCACTAACCTTGGCAACGACTGCGCAGGGGAGTCACCCAGAAAGTGAAACAAAATGGCGGTGTTAACATTGACGTCTATGGCAGCAACGTGACCATTTGGGGTCGAAGGTTTAAAATTAGCATCATTCGAAAGAGGAAACAAATGTTGATTAACATCAGTAATCTTTAAACTTTGACACCGAACCTTTCATTCGAAACCTAACCTCTAAAAATTCCAGCCGGCAACGTAAGTTTGACACTGTTTCAGCTGTTTGGCGAAATCTCCCCAACACTGGACGAATTGGAGGAGGAAACGCTTTAATTTACGTCTTTATTACTCACCCGTTGAAAATATCACGATTTGATAAATCTACCGTGTTAATTATTACACTTTCGATTTCGATTGACATGACGTCATTATTGTTAAAACATGACGTCACAATATCAGCGCCGCGGTCGCAATGAAGTTTGTCCCATTTATTAACGAGTTCGTGCAACTTAATCAGCGCGTAATAAATAAAATACTAAACTCGGTCCCATTTAATAACATATTTATGAAACTCGTGAATGGTATAGGTATCTAACTGGCTTTCGCTCGTCAAATACCAAACCACTCACTCGTTTCATAATTATGTTATTAAACGGGACGTCGTTTAGTATTCTCTATTTATTACAATGAATTGTTTATTCATGCACTACCATTACTACACTCAATCGTTGTGTAGTTAAATTAATAAATCCACTGAAGATTACATTTATTCACGTTCAGTCGGCAATGATTTTATTTTCGTTAGCACTTCCTTCATTGACTGAGACTGATTTATTTTTTAACAAATTGTGTTTTTGACAAATAATCTTTTAAATTTTTTAATTCAAACTAGTAAGCATAGATTTGATGCTAATATATCTGACAGACATACATTTTATTCAGAAAAAGACAACTGGTACAAAATACATTTGCATATAAATTCAGACTTTGCAATTTAAGCGATATGCTCTCTGCTGATTGGATCAAACAAGGTCATGTGACCGGTATACATTCTCATAAACACAAGACTGACAGCTGAAAAGGATAACCTTCATAACCTGACGTTTACAAAAAATTACCTGCGGTACTAATTTATCACTGTATCATTGCGCAATTATTACACTGCTATCACATGCTCTTTTCTTGATTAAACTTTTTAAAAACCTTACAACGTGAATTCTAATTGTAGTTTGATTTGAAAGTTTGATTAAAACAGCATATTAGAACCAAAAATTAAATACTTTAATCATATTTCCTGTGAACTACGTTCTGCGCGTGGTGACACATAAGTGATGCTGTATTACTGTGGGCGGAGCTTAGCGCATGATCCAAGACATTACTTAACATTTGTTTTATCATGCACTGTACACTTTTTGCATAGATTTCAAGTTAAACTGTAGTATAAATGCCGTCGACAAGCTCCGGCATTTATACCAGCTTAACTTGCACCTTTCAAACCGTTTATAAGCCAGTGAACAAACATATTATGAAATCTATTTCTTAAATACAATGCATGAGCTATAAAAAAAAGGTAAATTGGGGTTTTTTTTTATAGATAATGAAATTGGCAACAAATTATGTGTAATGTATAAAAGAGAAGTAGATATATATGCAATTATTTGTTGTTTGTTCACATCATGGCACATCACATCATGGCACATCATGGAAAATTTCAAATCCAGATATAGGTTTCAGAAATATTAGATAATTAAATATATAATTTTCTGTACCAATATTTACTGAATATACAAGGGTCTTACAATCGCGTACATACTGCCAAAACACCGTGTAACTAACAATGCAGTCTGATTAAAATCGACGGTTTTCCGTGGAATAAAAAATGCAAAATAATGCATGTACTGGGATACGAACTCATATCAGTCGTAGGTTCCACGCCAAACCGTCTGAAAAACAGCCCGTAGACTCGCGTGTTCGAGCGCAATTCAGGTAGCCAATCAAAAGATGCCCAACAAATGCTTTCGGTGCGAGAAGTTAGGGGCAGATAACTCCAAACAGCTATCCTTTTGTCTGTTCCGAATGCTTTCAAAACAGCGACCGTTTAAATACTATGATGTGATTGGTCAGCTATTTGACTGGGCTTTGGCTGTGCTAAACTGGTTCAGAACACACGCCTATACGGGATGTTCTCAGACCTTGTGGCGAGGAATCTACAGTACCTGTTCGTATCCCGCTAGATACATTATTTTGCAAATTTTATTCCTCGGAACAAGGTCGATTTTAATCAGACTGACTAACAATGTGTGCATATACAGTCAACGCTTTCTATTTAGACGGCGTTAAACGTTAAATATGCGTATATAGTGGACGCTTAGACGGTGGTAAACGTTAAATATGCGTATATAGTGGTCGTTTAGACGGCGTTTAACGTTAAATATGCGTATATATTGGACGCTTAGACGGCGTTAAACGTTAAATATGCGTATATAGAGGACGTTTAGACGGTGTTAAATGTTAAATATGCGTATATAGTGGACGTTTAGATGGTGTTAAACGTTAAATATGTATATATAGTGAACGTTTAGATGGTGTTAAACGTTAAATATGCTTATATAATGGACGTTTAGACGGCGTTTAACATTAAATATGCTTATATAGAGGACGCTTAGACGGCGTTAAACGTTAAATATGCTTATATAGTGGATGCTTAGACGGCGTTCAATGTTAAATATGCTTATATAGTAGACGTTTAGACAGTGTTAAACGTTAAATATGCGTATATAGTAGACGTTTAGACGATGTTAAATGTTAAATATGCGTATATAGTGTGGACGTTTAGAGGGTGTTAAACGTTAAATATGCGTATATAGTGTTGACGTTTAGATGGTGTTAAACGTTAAATAAGCGTATATAGTGAACGTTTAGACGGCGTTTAACGTTAAATATCCGTATGTAATGGACGTTTAGATGGTGTTAAATGTTGAATATTCGTATATAGTGGACGCTTAGACGGCGTTAAACATTAAACCTGCGTATATAGTGGACGTTTAGACGGTGTTTAACGTTAAATATGCGTATTTAGTGGATGCCTAGACAGTGTTTAACGTTAAATATGCGTATATAGTGAACGTGTAGACGGCGTTTAACATTAAATATGCTTATATAGAGGACGCTTAGACGGCGTTAAACGTTAAATATGCTTATATAATGGACGGTTAGACGGCGTTTAACATTAAATATGCTTATATAGAGGACGCTTAGACGGCGTTAAACGTTAAATATGCTTATATAGTGGATGCTTAGACGGCGTTCAATGTTAAATATGCTTATATAGTAGACGTTTATACGGTGTTAAACGTTAAAAATGCATATATAGAGGACGTTTAGACAGTGTTAAACGTTAAATATGCGTATATAGTAGACGTTTAGACGATGTTAAATGTTAAATATGCGTATATAGTGTGGACGTTTAGAGGGTGTTAAACGTTAAATATGCGTATATAGTGTTGACGTTTAGATGGTGTTAAACGTTAAATAAGCGTATATAGTGAACGTTTAGACGGCGTTGAACGTTAAATATCCGTATGTAGTGGACGTTTAGATGGTGTTAAATGTTGAATATTCGTATATAGTGGACGCTTAGACGGCGTTAAACATTAAATATGCGTATTTAGTGGATGCTTAGACAGTGTTTAACGTTAAATATGCGTATATAGTGAACGTGTAGACGGCGTTTAACGTTAAATAACCGTATATAGTGGACGTTTAGATGGTGTTAAACGTTAAATATGCTTATATAGTGGACGCTTAGACAGTGTTTAACGTTAAATATGCGTATAAAGTGAACGTGTAAACAGCATTTAACGTTAATTAACCGTATATAGTGGACGTTTAGATGGTGTTAAACGTTAATTATGCTTATATAGTGAATGTGTAGACGGCGTTAAACGTTAAATATGCGTATATAGTGGACGTTTAGACGGAGTTTAACGTTAAACCTGCGTATATAGTGGACGTTTAGATGGTGTTAACCATTAAATATGCGTATAAAGTGTATGTTTAGACGGCGCTTAACATTAAATATGCGTATATAATGGATGCTTAGACAGTGTTTAACGTTAAATATGCGTATATAGTTGACGTTTAGATGGTGTTAAATGTTAAATATGCTTATATAGTGGACGTTTAGACGGTGTTTAACGTTAAATATCCGTATAAAGTTGACGTTTAGATTGTGTTAAACGTTAAATATGCTTATATAGTGAACCTATCAGACGGTGTTAACGTTAAATATGCGTATATAATGGACGCTTAGACAGTGTTTAACTTTAAATATGCGTATATAGTAGACGTTTAGACGGCGTTCAACGTTAAATATGCGTATAAAGTGGTCATTTAGACGGCATTCAATGTTAAATATGCGTATATAGTAGACGTTTAGACGGCGTTAAACGTTAAATATGCGTATATAGTGGACGTTTAGACGGCGTTAAACGTTAAATATGCGTATATAGTGGACGTTTAGATGTTTGGTGGATGACCAATGTCAAGCAAGTGATGAATATTGAATTTAAATGGATATTTCCTGGGGATAATACACATGTAAATTTTATAAAATAGATGGGGATAGCAAGAATTTGAATGGATATATCAGTAATGAACAAATATTGAGAAGACGCCAGATGAAAATGTTGATTTAGTTAGAAACAATTTGACGTTACATATTCAATGCAATATAAGTTCGATGCTGTTTTGGGTTTTCATGCGACAAGAAAACGTTAGACGTCGAGTGTGATGTAAGGTAGACGCTGTTTTTGGCTTTCTTGAAACAAGACAGTGTGACTAAAGTCACCAAATCTAAGACAACACAACATTTCATTTTTCTAGGCCTTTTCTTTCGGGAGAAGGATATGAAATAGCTTTTTAGGTCATGAGGCCCTTATTTGGGCCTCAGGGTCACCAAATCTACAATGTATACTTGGATTTTCTATGATATGACAATTGACGCCACCTATGAAAATGTGGCGATAACATAATGATCACTAAATCCTCAAGTATTGTATTTAGCAGAACAGACTAAACTTATGGAATACTAAAACAAAACAAACCAAGTTCCACAGAGCACATAACTTTTTATGATACTCAAGCGGTGTAACATTTCAGTTTATATCCTATAATCTGATGGGACTCTGGCCCCTTTATGGAATGAAGTTTTCTCACCATAACATCTCTATCTCACAGGCCTGTTATTATTTATTTATATACTTAGTATGCTCTTTTATGTTTGTCTTGCTATGATTAAAGGCATTTATCTTGAGCCCTATATTTAGTATCAAGACAAACCTTTTTTTATGACAATATAGGCAAATTACTTTTTTCACTCTGGTTGCTTCAGACTCCTCAACGGTGACCAGTTTTGTAGCCAATGGGAAGGCCGGTAGTGTGAGGGTTGGGGAGGAGGAGGGGGTCACCCTGACATGTCACGTGGACGCCAACCCTCGGGGCTTAATCACTATCAGGAGGCGCAATGCAATCTTGTCTCGGAACAATGACGTCAACGTGACGTCATTCAGTGTGACATCAGCGCAGTGCATAGACACAGGCGTATATGCGTGTGAAGCTGGAAACACAATCGGCACAGGATCAGATTTTTTGTTTTTACAAGTTGAATGTAAGTTAACTTTTTTTAAACTGGTTGCCGAAAATAATAATAATAAAACCCAAAATAATGCTGTGTTTTCTTATATAAAGATAAAATTAGCACTTTCTCGAGACTTTTTTAAATGATATGGAACTTCCTCAACATATACTGACACTTTGATAGCTCAACTATTTGTTCTTATTTAAAGGTGCCCCATCTGCTGTGAATCCTCGACCTAAGTCAGTGCTAGTATCTACTCGAGGGCAGACAACTCTCGTTCTGTCTGTACTCGCCTACCCGCGCCCTGTGTTTAAATGGTATCACCCACAAGGGTACCTGCTTAAAATCAAGAAGGGTACCTATGTCTCGGAATCCGAGTTTAGCACATCGCTGGTGGTTGGGGACATTTCCAGTGAAGATTTTGGAGATTACACCGTGACAGTTCAAAACTACAAAGGAATTGGCATCTTCACTCTGTCACTCCAAGGTATTTATCCAATCAGAAGCACAACATCCTCGACTACCCATGATTTTATATATGCTCCGTTACTCTCCATTATATCACCTATGGGAAACCTTATCAGGAGAATCTGTACTCAAATTACCCGCCCTTGGCCGGCGTGACGAAGTCAGTAACCAAAGAAAATACTCAATACGATAAGACGGAAATGGTAAAGGGAGATAACCGGTGACGGATGGCTAACAAAATGACCTCGCGTGCTTTGCAAGGAAGTGATATGAATTGTCATTGGCTTGCAGGTCCAAGCTCCGTAGCGGGTTTGATTAGCTCACGCCGGCCAAGGGCGGTTAATTTGAGTACAGATTTTTCTGATGAAAGTTTCGATGGGTGAAATAGTGGAGAGTAACGGAGCATACATAAAACCATGGGTAACCGAGGATGGAAGCACAATCGAAAAGGAGAAATATGTCATATACAATGTTTTAACAAGGCCCCTCGAAAATCGAGATTTTAATATTATTAATATTATATTTTTAATTTAATTCTTTATGAAATGGATCAAGTGGTGTTTAAAACAGACAAGTACCTGTACATGTCTGAAAAACCTGCTTTAATGTACGTCAGTAGAGTATTGTATATAGTTTCGCAATACCGCTCCCTCTTCCACAGACGTTACCTTAATCAACTTCTGTTGCAGCTGCAAATCTCAAGGTTAGCAATAGAGAATCCTACATGTTTCAAACAAAGTTAGTCGTGCAATATGCATTGTGCGACGTTGTCTGTTTCCGTACAGTCACACAGGATGGTGGAAATATTGCAAAGTTTGTGTAAAAAGTACCAAACTTTGCACAAACATAGCTAAAATTTAGTCTGAGAGCTAAATTAAGTTTCATCCAAAATGGCCGCCGAATTCAAGATGGCCGTCACTGTATAAACTATGTTGTATACTCTCATCCAACTTCCCAATGCAAGGCATAACTCTTGCCAGTCTCCATTACTGGCTGATTTAGGTCTTGCAGTATTTCCTTAAAAAATCTGTGTTTAGAAATCCAGGCCAGCTTTGCATTTCTGGTGCAGCGATTCACTATCTTGACACAACAAAGCGAGGGAAATACCGCAAGGCTTAAATCAGCCAGTAATGCAAACTGGCAAGAGTTATGCCTTGCGTTTGGAAGTTGGGTATCAACATGTCTATGTCATGTCTCATGAGACTTCCACTTTCAGAAGAGACCGGTCTATCATCGCTACTAGTTCTGGCTATTGGTGTCTCTGTCGGGGTTATACTACTTGCTGTCCTGGCAGGAGCTCTCGTTACCTGCTGTCGGAGGCGTAATAAGGTGCCAGTTTACGATGTCCCTGTCAAAAATATCAATACTGATCAACATTATCAGGCTTTGATTCGAGACTATGAGACACCAATACCACATCAGGTAACACACGAGATTCCAGATGATCAGTATGAGACACCCATAGCACCTCCGGTAACACAGGGTGTTCCAGATGACGAGTATGTGACACCCATAGCACCTCCGGTAACACAGGGTGTTCCAGATGACGAGTATGTGACACCCATAGCACCTCCGGTAACAAAGGGTGTTCCAGATGACGAGTATGTGACACCCATAGCACCTCCGGTAACACAGGGTGTTCCAGATGACGAGTAAGTGACACCCATAGCACCTCCGGTAACACAGGATATTCTAGATGGCGAGTATGAGGGGATGTAGCTCAGTTGCAAGAGTGTCCGCTCATCACCCGGAAGGTCGGAGTTCGATTCCCGGTCGTGTCATACCAAAAGACGTTAAAAGTTGTTGCTTCCTTGTTTGGCACTCAGCATTATAAGGATAGAACAACGCTTGAAGTGGCGCTGCACTGTGGCTGCCGGGTACCAATGGTACATAATGAATTTTCGAATTTACGATGTAATGAAGACAGTAATGTGTTGTTATTACACAGGGTGTTAAAGATGTCGAATATATATATATATATATATATATATATATATATATATATATATATATATATATATATATATATATATATATATATATATATAGTCTACCTACCAATGTAACGTATAAAGAAGTTATGACACTGTCCGCCATTTTGAATCCTGGCATAGGACCGGAAATGTTAACTTGGATCAGTCTACGAATGTTGCAAAGCGTATTTGAGCCAGCTAACCAGTGTAGCCATAACCTACGTAGGTGTATATTTAGGGTCTGTCGCCTGTGACATAGATGATTATCAAGTATAGGGGTGCTCAGTATGTGTTTAAGCAAATTAGTAGTCAAACTGGGAGTAGTCAGACTGGGAGTAGTCAGACTGGGAGTAGTCAGACTGGGAGTAGTCAGACTGGGAGTAGTCAGACTGGGAGTAGTCAGACTGGGAGTGAACCATATAGGGTTGCATATACCTTTACCGGTCGAGCGCCATCAAAATGCAGTCAGACTGCGTTTTTCAGATAAATAATTCAAGGTCTGTTTATTCTCACTCCTTCAACAGGACTGGTTGAACTCCGAAACATCGTGTATTTTCACATTAAAATACCTGTCTGTTCTTCTTCCATAAGGTGTAATATTTCTTGCTAGCCACATGTTCATTAATTTATTTATTTGTACAAACTTTTTCACGTTGTTTATGTGGCTCATACGATCCATATCAATGTCGAAATTATTATAATTTGAGTGGCGAATACGGCATTTATCGGTTAAAATAAAATCCGTATTTTCACTGAGTGAAATAGCATGTTATTCCCCTGCGTGAAAGAACACTTTCGATCGTATGACGTCATTATGACAATATGATGACGTCATAATGTGACATTGATAAAGCAAGGGGAACATGGATGCTCCTTTCATTGTACATCGAACTATACATAAACGGTTAAATCTAATAAATACGGAACATTTGTCATTTCTCGTCGAATACTATGTCTATCAAATCTCGTGAAGTAGAAATAGTATATTTAATTATCTACACTCGTGACTGCGCCACTCGTGGAAATATGCTTTTCTACTTCACTCGATGAGATATACATGGTACTCGACGAGAAATGTCAAATATCCTCTATTTATTCCAAAAAATGTGAAATTGGTTTGCGACCAATCATAGTTCCAATCTTTAATAATTTGGAGCCTATCCATATTAATCTATTTTTTTCAGCATACACAAACCCATCTAGGTTTAAGGGGGTATCGTTCTCGAATTGTGCAAATTGATATTATATATTTTCGATTTTAATCCATTTATGTTTGCATTATTTCTAATGAGAATTCCTAAAATTCTGACAGAGAGAATACGTACTGGGTAGTTTTGGCGACAATCTTTTAAATTTTTTTAAAAGGGGATGATTGGAATCCATGTACCAAGAATCTTAGAAAGTAATCCAATCAATTCTGTTGAACTAAAATGTGTTTGACACTGAAAAGGTATTTCCGATCAATAGAAACAAATGTTTTTTAAAAAATCAATTTGAAGTAATAGCAATAGAATTTGGAATTTTTCAGTGATTCATAATTTCTTAAATTAACCAGGTTATCTCCTTTATGTTATGTTATGTTATGTTATGTTATGTTATGTTATGTTATGTTATGTTATGTTATCTTTATCTTATCTTATCTTATCTTATCTTATCTTATCTTATCTTATCTTATCTTATCTTATCTTATCTTATCTTATCTTATCTTATCTTATGTTTTCTTATCTTAAGTTATGTTATCTTATGTTATGTTATCTTATGTTATGTAATCTTATCTTATCTTATCTTATCTTATGTTATCTTATCTTATGTTATCTTATCTTATGTTATGTTATCTTATGTTATGTTATCTTATGTTATGTTATGTTATGTTATGTTATGTTATGTTATGTTATGTTATGTTATGTTATGTTATCTTATGTTATGTTATCTTATGTTATGTTATGTTATGTTATGTTATGTTATGTTATCTTATGTTATGTTATGTTATGTTATGTTATCTTATGTTATGTTATCTTATGTTATGTTATCTTATGTTATGTTATCTTATCTTATCTTATCTTATCTTATCTTATCTTATCTTATCTTATCTTATGTTATGTATATGTTTTTCACAAAACCCTTTTGATCTTATGATAGATGGAAGTATAGTTTTGGATTCAATTTGAGGTTGCTACAGTTTTGTAATTTGTAATTTTGTAAGAAGCATTATTTTTAGGTACATGTATGTCTTTGGGTTTGGTTTCCTAAGGAATGCAATTTATGAAACTTCTTTTGAAAAGTATTCCGATTTTGTAGCCGGTTTTTAAAGAGGAAGAAGAAGTATATCTATATATAAATTTCTTTCAAATTTTTTTTGTAGAATTCAGATGTATAACCATCCTAGCGCTATCTCTTATCATTTTTTTTATTCCTCTAAGTGTTTTTGTTAATTCGATCAAATATCCGTCTCTTTCTCATTTTCTTTAAGTTTAGGTATATCATAGTTTTGGAATATTTCATTTAGATAAATTGAGAAGACATCTTCGGAGTGGTAAAGCTTTTGATAGTAATTTCTAGTGTCCTTTATTATACCTTCAATATCCGTAAGTCTAGATCTTTTTGGATTTTTTCGATTTCTGTAAAGGATATATTTACCGTATATTACTGTGTATAAGACGACTTTTTTATACCAGAAAATATGGGGTCAAAGACGGGGTTCGTCTTATTACCAACCTTTCACCAGCATTCTGCAGTACTATAAATACAATTAGTTTAACTTTGTTTATAATAAGGGGAAATATTTAATTTTAATTAAACACTACGCTAGAAATCTAGACATGAAATCTTGCTTGTCTTTGGGCATGCGTAATCAACCTTGGTTATCAAAGCTCTTCACACCATCTTAATCACATAATCACTGAAGCGACACTGGGTCGCCTTATACATGAGATACATGGTTTTTACCAGATTTTAGGGGTCTGAGAAAGGGGGTCGTCTTATACACAATGTCGCCTTATACACAGTTATATACGATAATATATGAAGTATACACAAGCTTCTCAAATCTAGTCTCAACAAGAAGTTTGTGTGTTTTTCTCCCTTTTCAACCCGCTTGACTTTTGATCTTGTAATCAACGCTTGTATGTTACCGTTATTGATTTCATCACACCTTGAATCAATGCGGTTGATTTTATCCAGTTAGTATATATCGGCCTTGTCATGCATGTTTTCTAGTTTATCTACCTTCATTTCTAAATCTAGTTTCTAGTTCAATTTATATTTTACTCTGTAGGTTCTTCTTTGTTGAATAGTAGTAGATTGTTATTATTAATTATTCGAATAATAATCGATCATCAGTAATAGGATATGTAATATCACAATGCAGGTTTTATAGTTTCATCGATCATATCCACATCCTTTTTTTCATACAATACAATTTTTGTTTAATTTCCAAAAGCCCTTCTCACGTGGTAGGTCATATCATTTTAAATATACTCCGACATTGTGATGGTCAGAATAACCACTTGATATAATGTCTCATATTTCCACAGATAGGAATAAAATGTGTGACAAGAGAGAGAAATCCAGTCGAGCTTGTTTTAATGGAGTAGGTTGCCCCCTAAAATAATCCCGCCCCTCTGCATATAATCACTGGCAGACGCCATCTTGTAAAATTTGCAAAGGACTTGTGCGTTTCCTCCTTGTAGGAACAAAAGCACGGTGCCTGATAGCCATTTAAAAAATGGACGCCATGGCAATCTATGTATCCTATGATCAATACATACAATATGTCGTGGCACGTGGTCCTGTGCACAGCTCAGTTGACCACTATCAGTGAGGGGAAAGGGGGGGGGGGGGGGGGGGGGGGGGGAATGTCAAAATAATGGTGCACCCCCCTTTTGCGAGACACATGATGCATTTCCCCCTCCTTTTCATGTGAAATTTAAAAATAATTTTCCGTTGATACAATAGACAAAACAATGGTGCACCCCCCCCCCCCCCCCCTTTTGCGAGACGATGCATTTACACCATACACAAACTGTAGTTTGTAACACACATCTTTATCCAATTCGTAGATCAAACTGCACGAATCAAGCCAATTAACTTTCATTTAGTGATTTGAAATAATCTGTGACAATGAACATTTGTCCGTTACATGGATTTTGTAATCAACAATTTTCTGGGACGCATTAGAAAATGTCAAGGTTACTGATACATACGTTTTTCTACTGATAAAACGCTGAATGCTTTATGATAAAAGAGGATGGACCCTAATCGGAGCAACATGCATTGTTTATACAAATTTATATGTACCCGTTACTTACAATATACCGATAATGTATGAAAAACTATTAACTTTGTGACAATTACTGGTTTCAAGACATTATCGGTGGTTATTTAGTCATCATATATTTAATTGTCACTTATGGATACATGTGTAAACTAACTGTTACTTCAATTCTGGAAAGCAAATTTATGTCTCCCCCCGATGGGTCGGGAGACATATTGGTTTTAGCTGAGTTCCCGTCGGCGTCGGCGTCGGCGTCGGCGTTGGCGTTCCCATTTCGTTTCCGGAACAGATCTCTAAAACTATGTGACCAATCATCACCAAACTTGGTATACTGTCTCTCCATATCGTGTAGATGTGTCTTTTTGGGGTTAGAGATTTTAATTTTTTTTTTATTTTTTTTATTTCCATGGCAACGATTTGGACTTAGTCTTTTTCAAGGGTAGTGTTCGTTTCCGGAGCAGATCTCTAAATCTATGTGACTAATCATCACCAAACTTGGTATTCTGTCTCACCACATCACGTAGATGTGCCTTTTGGGGGTTAGAGATTTTTATTTTTTTTATTTTTTTTATTTCCACCTCATCGATTTGGACTTAGTCTTTTTCAAAGGTGTATTCGTTTCCGGAGCAGATCTCTAAAACTATGTGACCAATCATCACCAAACTTGGTATGCTGCCTCTCCATACCATGCAGATGTGCCTTTTGGGGGTTAGAGATAATTTTAAAAAATATTTTTTTTATTTCCATGCAACAATTTGAACTTAGTCTTTCTCAAGGATAGTGTTCGTTACCGGAGCAGATCTCTAAAACTATTTGACCAACAATCACCATATATGTTAAACTGTCTTAATTGTTTGTCTTTAGTAATAAACCTGTCATAATACAAGCACTGGTTTGTTGTTTACTTACTCAACATAACAAGATTATATTTGTCAGAATTTAGAATTTTGAATATTTTGTTTGCTACAATTGTGGAGTTGATAAGTTATTTATTCAAGTTGAATTAAACAGAGAACATTAATGGTGCTTTATGATAGTATTGTTTAGAGGTTTGGAGCATTTGAGGAAGGGGGCGACATCTGTTTTTACGGGTAAAAACATTTTCTAGTCAAGGTCTGGAAAAAGTGCACCCCAATCGCATGCCTGGAGTCGAATAAGTGTTGGAAATTAATAATCTCCCATCGATTAATCAAGGAATAATGTTTTTGCTGAAAAGTAAAATTTTCGGACCAAATAAAAGACAAAGGTAAAAATATCTAATCATAAACAATATATTGTAGATTTATTTTCCATCAAGTTAAACGCATTGGTCGTTTTAAAAAATTAATTTAATTAAGAAAGTGATCACCCTGACTTGGCAAGGAATGCAAACATGTTCTTATATTATAACTGTGTTCGAATGACCTTGCTATAGATTCTAACCGCGGGAATGGTCACGTTTGAGGACATGGCCTTATCTCCATATCTTATCACCTTTCAGCCGAGCACTTAAAAATACCACAATAAATCTTAATTCAGAAATCACACTCCCAACAACAATGCTGAGACCACGCTTAGAGCTGGTGCTCTTGTTTTTATGCTCAACATACGTGGGACATGCGTATTCGGAATTGTCAGTCCACCCGCATGCTAATTCCACGACCCCCGGGCACTGGCGACGGGCGGGGTCGTGTAACGCTGAACCATCGCTCAGGACAGACTGTCACCCCGAGGCCGGGGCCTCACAGTCTAACTGTGAGGGGAGAGGTTGTTGTTGGAAACAACCCCCCAACAACGACCCCAACGTGAAGTGGTGTTTCTATCCGACCGGGACCACAGCGGCGAGGTGTCACCTCTCCAGCGAACATAGGTATGGTACATGGACCGCGCTCATTCTGTACCAGGTACAAGTATACGATCCTCTACACTTTCATACCCTTCGCGATGTGACCTTTGACCTGGGAACTATCTAAAAAAAGACAACAAATGACAGCGCTTGAAAGGCAAGTCGGCAATGTTAAGATTCGTAGGCTTGCCATCCCAGTTTTCCATGGACAGAAAACATCTTCACCAGCATAAAGGTGGTCAAGTACTTTAGCCTGCGTCTAAGATAATTTAACAGAAAAAACTTTCTATTTCAGCTCGGTAATCTAAGAACGTTGGAAAGCCAACTGCAGTTTGAAAGGCTATCTGTGGTTGGCTGCAATTTTATCGATAACCAAACTATTTGATTGGCTGGATCACACGTCCCATCGCGAAGACTTGAGGCGGGTTATAACCCAGGACCCATATTTTCGAAGCTCTCTTAGCGCTAAGATAGTCGTAAGTGCCACACATTAACATTGACTTACGACTATCTTAGCACTAAGACAGTTTCGAAAATATGGGTCCTGGGTATGAAAGTGTAGCGAAGAGTATACGATGAACTCTGGGACAGGATGGAACCGACCTAATCTTCAAACAGTTTCATAATGAAAGGCAACTACTGACCATTTGGTCAGGGGAGGTAACTCTTGTGTCATGTAATATGTGATCCTGCTTCATGGTGGTATTTATATCCGTAAGTTAGGCTTCATCAAACCCCTGAACCCATAAGTATTTCCGTCCACGTATCGCGCTATATTAAATACCCAATGAATCAAATGATTTATGAATTATGAATAATAACCGCTCCCTGATTTAAAGACCGATGACAGATAATAACATTTTAAATCACAACATTTCTTTGGCAGAAAAATAAACGTTACAGATGTATTATATAGCGCATTCTCATTAAAATCAAATAATTCGTTCCCTAGGCTTAATTGCTAATTTAGGTTGTCACTCATATATGCTCTGACTGAATCCCGTAGAGCTTATACATTGTAGGTAATGACCCCGAAATGGACAGCCAATCAGCTATTAGGGCCGAGCATTTCCGTCCAATCAGATACCAGCTTTCTCGGCCACTTTGTCTTACTGAGTTTCCCTCTGAATAAATGAAAATCCGTCAAGTACACATACTATTTGTGCGACAGTTCGATGTCTCAAATTCGCTTGCAGCCATGATACATCAACGTTTCTGCTCATGGAAATAAACAATCGACATCTCAAATTAGCAAATAAGCCTATAGGGAAAGAACACAGGAACACGATATCGTACGTAAAATGAAGGTTAAACATAGGTAAAACAAACTTACTTATTAGGTCAAAAGTTACGCTAAGAATTGGTGACATTCACAAATGAACGCACGTACTTATCAATTATACATTTCTCCGCAAAACACGGCTAATTTCCAACATATGTCACCCTACGATAAGTTTAAATAGCTCTTCTAACTCGAAAATCGGCCACAAAAACCTCTCCCGTGAACGTTAGTCCGCAGTAGACACCCGTTCGAACGATCTGATTGGTCCGTTCCTAACGTTGCTTGTCGAGGATAGGTACATAGATTCATGTTTACAAATCAGTATCGAGTGTGACCACCGCGAGCATCAACACAGGATTGATATCATACCTCAAGGACGATATCAGATTAGTGAAACGGCTTTTGGAATGTCAACCAAGGTTGGCCTCAGGTCGTTCAAGGTCACAGACTGACGTTGACGTCTTTTCAATTTTCTCTCCATCTCATCCCAAACATGCTCCATAGTTTGAGATCTGTCATGGGAGAGTTCTCATATTCTGCAGGACAAAGAAGTCGTTTACAACAGGAGCAACATGCGGCCTTGCATTGTCATGCTTGTATACAATCTGAACCTCATCCTGGTTCCATGGCCTTCGTTCTCGCTAGAAGGCCCGGAAACGAGAATATGGGTTACTCCAGGTCAAATGAATGTCAGGGTCATGAATGACTGACAAGTTCACTGCATGGCGATGATTTTAGACAAAATGCCGTAGTACAGTTGGAGAAATGATATGTAGGTGTTGTAATACTTTTTTTTACATCTGTTGTGGCACTCTGCGGTTCGAATCTGCTTAGTCTTAGGTGTTGTCAACATTAATAAACGATTTTAAAAGGTGATTTTCGCTGATTTTCGTGAGTGGGGAAATTGGCTTAAAAGTTTGGAGGTAGCGATATACGGACTGCCTTGTCGCATACCTTTAGAAATAATGATCCGATTGTGGCCATTTATAGCTCATTTTGAAAGGAAATTATTTCACTTTCGTATCGTTGGCATCGACTGTGCCATAAACAAAAATTTTGATGCGAAATATGACTGGGCGTGAGGTGGTTTCGTCGTTACATCCCTTTCCTTTTAAGAGCACATATTTCAGAACAATTTACCCCCAGCGTTTTTTTAATTTTGGAAATCGACACGATGTCCCTACTTTTATATAGTAATAGGGTAGGGTCTATAAAGGTACATGTCTTTCAAACGCTGTTTCTAAGCGATACACGCCCCTGTGTCCGTATACACTTTAACCAGTATTTTTCATTTACCCAGATCTACACCTCAAATGACGTATTTCCCTTACTCTCACCACCCCTTCCTCGATTTAGCAGGATGAGCTTTAAGTGTCTCAACAGTGCACACGTGCATGTACATTTCTTGACGTGTTTGACGTGTTGCACGTGAATGACCCGCGGGAGTCACATTACATGTCTACGGAAGCCAAATAGGGCCGCTATCAAATTTTTTATGGACGATTGGTATCTTGAAATTTCAAGTTATTATCTTGAAATTTCAACTTACTATCTTGAAATTTCAACTTACTATCTTGAAAATTCAACTTACTATCTTGAAATTTCAACTTACTATCTTGAAATTTCAACTTACTATCTGGAAATTTCAACTTACTATCTGGAAATTTCAACTTAGTATCTTGAAATTTCAACTTAGTATCTTGAAATTTCAACTTACTATCTTGAAATTTCAACTTAGTAACTTGATACCAATCGTCAAAAAAAAACAATTGATAGTGGCCCTATTTGGCTTCCGTACATGTCAAACACATGCATGCTCAAATTATATTACCGTGTTACATCATCGGTAAGCACCATTACTGTAAAGTCCATATTTATGTAATGCAGTCACGTTTTTCTTCTCCTATATATAACCTCGAAGTATTATTTGAAAAAATGTTTTAATGTACAGATCTGATTGTCATCCGGAGTTCGGCGCTTCAGAAACCAAATGCCTTGCACGTGGATGTTGCTGGGAAGCCACGCCCACTAAAGGAGCGCCATATTGTTATCACTCTAGCACGGAGGATTATCACGTGGATTCCGTGCAAAATGGCGGGAAATCCGTGCTCATGAGTCGCACAAGACATACGCACTGGCCGAGTGATGTGATGCATCTGAAAGCCGATGTTACTGAGGAAACAAGCGACACCTTTCGACTGAAGGTATTCGAGAAACCGTAAAGATTTAAAGGCACTGTAGCAGGTTTTTTTAATATTATGTTTTCTCAAAGTAGCCATTGATTCAACATATGCGTACGTTAATGGTCAAAACATCTCATTACACGACCCGATAAGCCGTATCCATAGAAAACGACTATGGGTATTCGAAGAAAATGGTGCGGCGTGTAAAGTGACATTGTGGAACTCTTCAGTGTGAGAGGTAGATTTGTTGGTCTCATGAGAATTTGAGAAATGTGTTCAGACAGCAAGATTGTTGATAATTCTATCATACTGCCATGATTGCCTTAGTAATTGTTTAGTTATCGCTACATCAGTCAGATCAACAATCTGCGAGTGGCCATTTTAATGGCCGCTCGAAGGGAAATAGACTCGTTTAGCTTAATCGAACCATGTATTTTGAATGTGTGTTGAATAAACAATAAATAAAGACAAAATAGTTTTAAAAGGTAAAACAAGGTCAACATATGTTTTACAAGTTGTTTTCGAACTCTGTTCTAGGTTATAAAACTGACAGTAAAGTCCTCTACAAAAGTCGCTAAACTTGACATTGATGGGTTTGCAGTCTGATTAAAACCGACGGTATTCCGCGGAAAAAATGTGCAAAATAGTGTACTACCGGGATACAAACTCATATCGTTCGGAGGTTTCAACGCCAAACCGTCTGGTAACAGCCCGTTGACTCCCATGTTCTGACGCAATTCAGTAAACCAATCACAAGACGCCCAACAAAAGCTTTCCGTGCAAAAAGCTAGGGGCAGATAACTCCAAACAGCTATCCTTTTGTCTGTTCCGAATACTTTCAAAACAGCGACCGTTTAAAAACTATGATGTGATTGGTTAGCTATTTGACTGGGCTTTGGCTGCCCTAAACTGGTTCGGAACACACGCCTTTACGGGATGTTTTCAGACCTTGTGGCGAGGAATCTACAGAGCCTGTTCGTATCCCGGTAGATATATTATTTTGCAATTTGTTTTCCTCGGAACAAGGTCGATTTTAATCAGACTGATGGGTTTGGAAATAGACATCTTCCACGTGCAGATCGTGCTCTTCTCGTCTGGTTACATAACTTAAACACCCGCCGTCTTGCCGAGAGCGGCAAGTTTTATAACATGAAATTCCAAATAGAATCAGGTCTCAATCTGAGAAAAAATATGTTCAATGCCAGGACTTTTTTTTTTGTATAAAAATATATTTAAATTATATATCATACAGTATTCAATGGATGGCTCTTTAAGTGACGTTAATGTGGCTATCTTTGCACTGAGAGAAATTCAATGTTGCTAATCACTAATATCAAATCAAATCGCTTCTGTTTGATTACGACTGAACTTAAAAGGACTGAAGCACTTTTTTTTACAAATTTTATTCACATTTCTCATTGATAATGATAGTTTATGTCATTCATATGTACTGTAGGGTGTAAACATGTTATTACACAAACCAAGTATTCGTACTGGTAATTTCGGTGTTGCGTATAAAGAAAACATTGCATGGCGGCCATTTTAATGTGAACACATTTTATTATTTCGAATTACAAAAAAGATTCCCATGGCTTTACCGAACCAGCTACACTCATTTTTAAACTTCACTTTCCGAAGAGAGAAGGGTGTTATACTATTGGTGACATTATTTTTCAAATTCATTTCATCGACTTATTTGACCGAAAAAACGTGCTATTGCCCCTTTAAACGTTAGACTCACTAAAATTTAGGATGCAATATTTTTATTTTTATTATATTCCAGATATACGATCCGAACAACTCCAGATACGAAGTGCCTATTAACTTGAACACAGCTTCGGCCCCAAGCGGGTCCCAGGATTACAGTTTCAAGATCCGTCAGAAGCCATTCGGATTCACCGCAACGAGAAAGTCAACTAACTCGATTATGTAAATATTTCATTATATCATATTAGGTTTTCAGTCTGATTAAAACCGACCCTGTTCAGATGAATAACATTTGCAAAAAAATGCATCTACCGGAATACGAACAGGTTCTGTAGATTTTTCGCCACAAGGTTTGAGAAGCCCACGTATATGCACTTGTGTTTCCCCCGCTGCGCGTTAAGCCCGAAGCGGGGGATAGAGTATACAATAGTCTGTCATCCAGAACCCTTTATTCTTAAAGAGCCTAGGCAACTCTACAGCAAGACTAGGGGGTGGGATAGCGCAGTGGTTAGCGCGTTCGGCTTCGGATCAAGAGGTCCGGGTTTTGTCTGCACGGCAACTTTGTCTGCAGTAGAGAACTGTTCTACACGCAGTAAAGTTTGTAGCGTAGTACCATCCATTGTTCGCTAGTTCCAACCGATGCTCGCGGGTTTCACCGCAATGCATAGCCACATGGCGTTGCGGGCTTTCTCCCTGCCATAATACTAGCAGCCGCGATATAAGTGAACAACTCTTGCAAGCGGCGTTAAACCCCAACTCACCTCACCTCAACACACAACAAGACTACCGAGCTCAGTTTAAGTTCTGAAAATGAACACATCTCAGAGGCTCCTTTTTATTATATTTTTGTTCTTTCAAATTTTAAAATTTTACAAAATCATCATTTCAGAGTCTAAATGTTAGACTAAATAACTGGGCCGTCCGTACGTACGAAATGAAATAACTCAAGTACTATTCACTGGATTCTTTTCATATTTTGCATGTAGGTTCATCATAGGGAGAGTAATGTTCCTGCAGAGTTGTGTGACTTGACCTTCATTTCAAGGTCACAACGAGACTTTGTCATGTTATCCTTGTCAGCAAGAAATCTCATTAACCGTTCACTTCACATTCTCTTCATATCTTACACATACCTTCTCCTATGGAAGACAAGGGGCTGATTAGATTTTGGTGACCTTGACATTATTTTCTAGGTCACAGCGGAACTTTGCATTTTTCGACTTGTTAATGTACATGTAAAGCTTGTCAGCGAGATGTCCAAGAACCCATCCTCGGTTACCCATGGTTTTTATATATGGTCCGTTACTCTCCACTATATCACCCATGGGAAACCTTATCAGAGAAATCTGTACTCAAATTACCCGCCCTTGAGGCGGGGGATCATGTCACCTTGGTGACAACTGCTTGTTCTGTACCAGTTCTGCGCAGATAAAAACCAAGTCTCATAGCTAACCGATCACATGATTGTTCTTAACGGGCGCGGTTTTGAAACCGACAAAAATATGGCTGTCGGGCGTTACTTTCGGAACGTCTTTTGATTGGCTCCCCGAATAGCATCAGAACATGCGAGGAAACCTCCGAACGGTATAAGTTCGTATCCTAGTAAATGCACTTTTTTGCCACTTTTATTCCTCGTAAAACGATTTTAATCAGATTGACTTGGTTTTGTGCCACCGAATCGAAAATTCTAAGACTATTGTTTTCACTTTTCCGCCTATCTGTCTGTCTTAAAGGGGCAGTAGCACGATTTTGTCGCTCAAATAAGTTGATGAAATGTATTTGAAAAATAATTTTACCAATAGTAAAACAACCTTATCTTTTCGGAAAATCGAGTTAAAAATGAGTGTACATGGCTCAGTAAGGCCATGGGAATCGTTTTTGTCATTCGAAATAATAAATTGCGTTCACATTAAAATGACCGCCATGCTTTATACGCAACACCTGTATTACTACTGCAGATAATTGCTTTGTGTAATGTTTTACCCTCTGAAGTAAATTTAAATGACACAATTTGGGACACTGCGCACATAAGGGAAACATTTTATCCAGATATTACTATATCTCAAGTTTTTAGCCAATTTGGCGAACATCGTTTTTTAGACTTTTTAAAAGCTGTAAATCTTTTCAACAAATTGTAACTTTTAACTATTTCTTAACCAGTTTTTAACCAAATTGTGTTTTTATGGCCTTCGTGTCATTATTTTTTTGCTTTTGCAATTATTTTAAAAATTAATCAATTAACCTAAATTTCTCGCCGTACTCGCTATCATTATAAATAGGAAATTAGAAAAAATAAATTTTACGAAAAACGTGCTCCAGCCCCTTGTAGGTTTGGTGGCGGTTTACGTATTCTTATTTCGAAGTCGAAGTCGCAGTGGCCACGCCCTTAAATCATTTCGTCTTCCTCTCCGGTATGTAGGTTTTTGCCTCTGACGACGTATGAACCAGTTCTATGCCGAGGTGATCATAGAATTTATCATTCAATGATCAGTTTACATACATGTATATCGCCATTTTGAATTCACTTTCTACACGCCGCCATCTTGAATTTCAGATTCAATGCAGGGTTAGCTCCCTTGGTGTTCTCGGACCAGTTTATCCAGATGACAGTCGGTGTTCCTACCAAGAACCTGTACGGTATAGGCGAGAACAGAAAGAAGTTCCGTATTGATACGGACAACAGCGCTTCATACACACTCTGGGCCAGGGACATCATTCCCAAGGTGACGTATATTAAAGGGGCAGTAGCACGTTTTTTCGCTCAAATTAGTCGATGAAATGTATTTGAAGAATAATGTCACCAATAGTAAAACACCCTTCTCTCTTCGAAAATTCAAGTTACAAATAAGTGTACATGGTTCGGTAAAGCCATCAGAATCGCGATTGTTTCCCAACAGATGTTACTCAAGTGTTTTTCTTCCGACGTAACGTTTTACAATCCCACTGCTTTCTTGACAATGAAATGATAATGAGTTGAGAGTTGAGTTGAGAAGATTCATGATGACTTGATTGACCTATGTGGGCAGTTGGGTAACATCGGTGATCAGTTAAGTACACTCTGTTGGGAGTTGAGTAACCTCTGTTGAGAGTTGGGTAACCTCTGTTGGGAGTTGAGTAACGTATGTGGGAAGTTCTGAATATTCATGTGGAGTTGAGTAACGTATGTGGGAAGTTCTAAATATCCATGTGGAGTTGAGTAACGTATGTGGGAAGTTCTGAATATTCATGTGGAGTTAAGTAACGTATGTGGGAAGTTCTGAATATTCATGTGGAGTTGAGTAACGTATGTGGGAAGTTCGGAATATTCATGTGGAGTTGAGTAACGTATGTGGGAAGTTCTGAATATTCATGTGGAGTTGAGTAACGTATGTGGGAAGTTCTAAATATCCATGTGGAGTTGAGTAACGTATGTGGGAAGTTCTGAATATTCATGTGGAGTTAAGTAACGTATGTGGGAAGTTCGGAATATTCATGTGGAGTTGAGTAACGTATGTGGGAAGTTCGGAATATTCATGTGGAGTTGAGTAACGTATGTGGGAAGTTCTGAATATTAATTTGGAGTTGAGTAACGTATGTGGGAAGTTCTGAATATTCATATGGAGTTGAGTAACGTATGTGGGAAGTTCTGAATAACCTCTGTGGGGAGTTGAGTAACGTATGTGGGAAGTTCTGAATATTAATGTGGAGTTGAGTAACGTATGTGGGAAGTTCTGAATATTCATGTGGAGTTGAGTAACGTATGTGGGAAGTTCTGAATAACCTCTGTGGGGAGTTGAGTAACGTATGTGGGAAGTTCTGAATATTAATGTGGAGTTGAGTAACGTATGTGGGAAGTTCTAAATATCCATGTGGAGTTGAGTAACGTATGTGGGAAGTTCTGAATAACCTCTGTGGGGAGTTGAGTAACGTATGTGGGAAGTTCTGAATAACCTCTGTGGGGAGTTGAGTAACGTATGTGGGAAGTTCTGAATATTAATGTGGAGTTGAGTAACGTATGTGGGAAGTTCTAAATATCCATGTGGAGTTGAGTAACGTATGTGGGAAGTTCTGAATAACCTCTGTAGGGAGTTGAGTAACGTATGTGGGAAGTTCTGAATAACCTCTGTGGGGAGTTGAGTAACGTATGTGGGAAGTTCTGAATATTCATGTGGAGTTGAGTAACGTATGTGGGAAGTTCTGAATATTAATTTGGAGTTGAGTAACGTATGTGGGAAGTTCTGAATAACCTCTGTGGGGAGTTGAGTAACGTATGTGGGAAGTTCTGAATATTCATGTGGAGTTGAGTAACGTATGTGGGAAGTTCTGAATATCCATGTGGAGTTAAGTAACGTATGTGGGAAGTTCTGAATATTAATGTCGAGTTGAGCAACCTCTGTGGGGAGCTGAATAACCTCTGTGGGGAGTTGAGTAACGTATGTGGGAAGTTCTGAATATTCATGTGGAGTTAAGTAACGTATGTGGGAAGTTCTGAATATTCATGTGGAGTTGAGTAACGTATGTGGGAAGTTCGGAATATTCATGTGGAGTTGAGTAACGTATGTGGGAAGTTCTGAATATTCATGTGGAGTTGAGTAACGTATGTGGGAAGTTCTAAATATCCATGTGGAGTTGAGTAACGTATGTGGGAAGTTCTGAATATTCATGTGGAGTTGAGTAACGTATGTGGGAAGTTCTGAATATTCATGTGGAGTTGAGTAACGTATGTGGGAAGTTCTGAATATTCATGTGGAGTTGAGTAACGTATGTGGGAAGTTCGGAATATTCATGTGGAGTTGAGTAACGTATGTGGGAAGTTCTGAATATTCATGTGGAGTTGAGTAACGTATGTGGGAAGTTCTGAATATTCATATGGAGTTGAGTAACGTATGTGGGAAGTTCTGAATAACCTCTGTGGGGAGTTGAGTAACGTATGTGGGAAGTTCTGAATATTAATGTGGAGTTGAGTAACGTATGTGGGAAGTTCTGAATATTCATGTGGAGTTGAGTAACGTATGTGGGAAGTTCTGAATAACCTCTGCGGGGAGTTGAGTAACGTATGTGGGAAGTTCTGAATATTAATGTGGAGTTGAGTAACGTATGTGGGAAGTTCTAAATATCCATGTGGAGTTGAGTAACGTATGTTGGAAGTTCTGAATAACCTCTGTGGGGAGTTGAGTAACGTATGTGGGAAGTTCTGAATAACCTCTGTGGGGAGTTGAGTAACGTATGTGGGAAGTTCTGAATATTAATGTGGAGTTGAGTAACGTATGTGGGAAGTTCTAAATATCCATGTGGAGTTGAGTAACGTATGTGGGAAGTTCTGAATAACCTCTTTGGGGAGTTGAGTAACGTATGTGGGAAGTTCTGAATAACCTCTGTGGGGAGTTGAGTAACGTATGTGGGAAGTTCTGAATATTCATGTGGAGTTGAGTAACGTATGTGGGAAGTTCTGAATATTAATGTGGAGTTGAGTAACGTATGTGGGAAGTTCTGAATAACCTCTGTGGGGAGTTGAGTAACGTATGTGGGAAGTTCTGAATATTCATGTGGAGTTGAGTAACGTATGTGGGAAGTTCTGAATATCCATGTGGAGTTAAGTAACGTATGTGGGAAGTTCTGAATATTAATGTCGAGTTGAGCAACCTCTGTGGGGAGCTGAATAACCTCTGTGGGGAGTTAAGTAACCTGTGGGTAATTGAGTAACCTCTGTTGGGAGTTGAGTAACCTCTTTGGGGAGTTGAGTAACCTCTGTGAGAGTTTAGGAACCTTTGTGAGGAATTGAGTAAGCTCTGTGGGGAGTTGAGTAACCTCTTTGGGGAGTTGAGTAACCTCTGTGGGGAGTTGAGTAACCTCTGAGGGGAGTTGAGTAACCTGTGGGGAGTTGAGTAACCTCTGTGGGGATTTGAGTAACCTTTGTGGGGAGTTGAGTAACCTCTTTTGGGAGTTGAGTAACCTCTGTGGGGAGTTCATTAACCTTTGCGGAGAGTTCATTAACCTCTGTGGGGAGTTGAGTAACCTCTGTGGGGAGTTCATTACCCTCTTTGGGGAGTTCATTAACCTTTGCGGAGAGTTTAATAACCTCTTTGGGAGTTGAGTAACCTCTGTGGGGAGTTCAGTAACCCCTGTGGGGAGTTCCTTAACCTCTGTGGGGAGTTCAGTAACCTCTGTGGGGAGTTCATTAACCTTTGCGGGGAGTTGAGTAACCGTGGTGAGTTGAGTAACCTCTGTGGGGAGTTCAGTAACCCCTGTGGGAAGTTCTGAAGATTCATTTGGAGTTGAGTAACCCCTGTTGGGAGTTGAGTAACCTCTTAGAGGAGTTGAGTAACCTCTTAGGGGAGTTGAGTAGCCTCTGTGGGGAGTTGAGTAACCTCTGTGGGGAGTTATGATGATTCATGTGGAGTTGAGTAACCTCGGTTTGGGGTTGAGCAACATAGCTTGAGAGTTAGGTAACATATTACGTGGGAAGTTCATTAATATAAGTGGTGGGGTGGGTAAGGAGGGAGGGGTGGTTGAGTAACCATTGAAGGGAGTGTGGAAGGTCCATCGAGAGTTACGTGGGGAGATATAAAGCTCTGCGGATAGTTACCTCTGTAAGTGGTTGAGAATCTTTGAGGGATGTTGAGTAACCTCACTCCGACCTCTGTGGTGATTTGAGAATCATCGCTTGACAGTTGCGTAATCTCTGTTGGGAGATGAATAATTTGTTTTCGGAATGGAGTAACCTGGGCTACAAAATAAATAGTTGGTAACCTGATTGGAAAACTATCTAATGGTCTCTGTCGAAACGTTGATCACGTGGTGAAAATAAAAAGCTTAAATGATTCATTAAAATGTATTGTCTTATATTCTCAGGAGAACACAAACCTATACGGTTCTCATCCTTTCTTGCTGGGAATTGAAAACGACGGAAAGGCATTTGGAATATTTCTTCTCAACAGTAATGCGATGCGTGAGTGTTTACTTGAAAACATAAACACCAGTACAATCGACTTAATATCCCCAGCCACGAAGTGGAAGGGGTATTTAGGTTTGGGCTCCGTCCGTCCGTGCTTCCGTGCTTCCGTGCGTCCGTCCGTCCAAGATAATGGGGACAGCTTTTCTCAGAAACCGTTCATACCATATTTGGTGTGTTGCTTGAGGGCATAAATACCTTGATGGAGTTCGAAAATTAGAAGCGTGCAATTATTTTTCCCGGAGTTATTGCCCTTGTTCCGTATTTTTGGACTTTGTTCAGCTTTTCTCAGAAACTGTTTCAGATATGAGAACCAAATTTGGTGTGTTGCTTGAGGGCATACATACCTTGATAGAAAGAACATGAGTAGTGCACAATTATTTCTTCTCGAATTATTGCTCTTGTTCCAATTTCTTGGTCTGGCGGGGGATGTTGATGACTATGTCTTCTTGTTTAATATATCTTGCATCGGTGTTGGTATCGTTTTAAAGCCCCGGATGAAACCTAAGGGGGTTAATGCCGCGCAACCCGTCTGTCTGTCCGTCCGTCCCGAAAACGTTACCTGTGTTCTGAAATCAACTCCTCCCACAGTTTTAGATCAATCTTTCTGAAACTGTACACATGCTTTTGATATACATCGATCGAATTCATAGCTTAATTACAAAGTTACGGTCCTTGACTTATAGAACTCGGCTTTCCGATTTCAGACTGACTGTTCTGAAATCCCTTCAGATTTCAGATCCTTACCTCTATTCTACATCGCTTGAAATCGAGAACTCCAGCAATATTCCCATGCGGAGGAAATGGGAACTTCATACTGTATCCCTGCTTTTTAACCAATGAAACTCAACTTTCAGTGGCCAGATCTTGATTCTTAAGGGTCTTGCTCATTAGCATATATCCTTCGCATATATCTGATGTAAATAACACACGAACTATTTTGGGTATTTGTCCCGGATTTGGTCTTCTTTATTTATAAGCATGTTTATGATCAATAGTTTCGACAATATCAAATCGCATATTTCGATGAAAACACATTAAACGTTTATCTTACGTTTATTTTATCATTATGACGTGTCATTGGCAAATGTCACTTTTACAACGGCTTCGCTGACTGCACAACTAGATTCAAGTGCAACCAATCAGGACACTCCATTTCTGCCCTCGATTTCAAGCGAAAAAGAACAGCGAGTAACCTCTCTATGGGAAGAGAATGATAACGAACAAGTTCATGGTTATTTTTCGAAACACTTACACCAGGGCATCAGTACAAATTCTTGTTTTCGGAACGAGTCCTTCTGCGGGATTCGAACCCTCAGAGTCAGGCATCAACAGCTAATTTAACCTAATGTCTTTCTTATGCATTCCGCTGTGGGTCAATTAATATCTATCAGAGGGGTACCGAATGTAAAAATAGCTTAACTATCGATTGATGCCAACTTGGACCTAGATTTTTCTAAGTCACGTTGGCCGAAGGAAATAATGTTAAAGTACTAGTTCTATCACCGACTATTTGCCTTTTTTAAAAAATTACTTGAAATGAACAACGATGTATTGACACTAATTAGAAGTAGATATGTATAGGTGTTGATAGTGTTATTAACCTGATCAATACTGTCTTATAATACCGTGGCCAAGCTTTCAACATTCGTAACGCCGATGAATGGCTTCACTTCTGAACGAACACTACCCTTTATCAAATTTTCAAATATAAAGTCTAATATACATCAGTACTATGTTTCATCTGGATTTGGCAATAAACATGTACAAATACACTAATATCTTCTCGAAGTTCGTTTCAACAAAATACCACGATGGAACCGCTTTTTAAGGTTTTCTATCTAAAATTCTGTCATATGATCGTCTATCTCCTCATAAATAACTTTGTTTCCACAGAAATTCAAGTCCTACCCACGACTCCAGTTACCATACGCTACAAAACCACAGGTGGCATACTGGATTTCTATGTCTTTACTGGCCCAACCCCTGATGGCGTCATTGATCAATACTGGTCTTTGATTGGTCGACCACCACTTCCGCCCTACTGGTCGCTGGGATACCATCTTAGCAGATGGGGTTATGGCGGCAATGATGGGTTGAGGGCCGTTATAAAAAGGATGCGTGATGGCAATATACCTTTGGTAAGACGCTTTATTTTGGGATTCTCAGGGAAAAGAATCAGTCGTGCAATTAATTTCTGTTAAATAGTGAAGAATTACGTCAATTGTCTTGAGAAATCGATAAAGAAAATATCATATTGGACAGTGTATAATTAAAGTCTAAAAAGTCTAACAAACACAGTCTTTAGATATAAATGAATAAATGATTGAACATGTTTGATTTACTTAAAAACATCGTTTCCAGGATATGTTGTCAATGGGCATTAAACTAAATTGAAAACGAGTTATCATAAAATCACTCCTTCAGAAAAAATTAGATATGCCATCACAGTGGCATCAATTAAACAACATTTAATCTACATTGATAATTATGACGTTAGTGTAGTTGATGAACGCAAGGCATAACTATTGCCAGTCTCAATTACTGGCTGATTTAAGCCTTGCAGTATTTCGCACGGTTTGTTGTGCAAACATCTGCACCTAAAATGCATGGTGGGTCCGGATTTCCAAGCACAGATTTTAAGGAAATACTGCAATGCTTAAATCAGCCAGTAATGGAGTTATAGAGACTGTCAATGGCTTTGCCTTACATTGGTAAGTATTATTGCCAATGTATTCAATTATCAACAAATCACACACATATTGAAAATGATATTGATGTAGGTGGTGTTCATTATTATCCGGTTGTGTTGTAGATGAGTTTAAATTAAATGAAAGATAATTTCTTCGAAGCTGACATAAAATCATTTTTTTTCAAAATGTTTATAAATTCTGAATTTCAGCTAGTGATTTGAAATATCGCAAAAGCAGATCGGAAACTGATTAACTAGATTTCTCTGTAACACCATTAAAAGAAACAAGTCTGCCGCATAAACAAACAGTCAAAGTTTCGTAAACCCCAGTGAAATGTCATGAGCCGATGTCATGGGTGAAGTTTTGAGAGGCAACAGAGCTTTTACGGTGGAGTAATGATGATTTTAAGAATTTTTTAAACCGACCTTATAGGTTCCTAGTGTTTCAAACAATATGTATATTTTATACCATACAAACCAATCACAGACATTTCAAACTATGCTCGGTTTTAAAAATTGAATGAAATTCTGAATCTAAACGTCCAAACGGAAATTTGCAATTTTGATTCCAATGTTTGATTTATTTATTTGGTAAAGTTGAATATCATCATTGTGTTGGTGTATACTGATAATATGATGGAGATGGCGTGTACATGTTCAGTAAAGCCGGTGGCACTTGTTGTTTTATGTTTTTGATCTTTGAAGAACATCAAGCAATTGAATACTTAAGAAGTCAAGCTTTCTGGTTAACAACTTTATTTTGAAATCTCGACATTTTAGAATGAAAACAATTGACGGAGGGACCAGTCATTTTAACTATATGACAGGAAAATTGGAGATAACTAATTCCAGATTCAGTTTGAGATATATCATATTGCTAAACCGTGTTACTTTGTCACTAGCTATCAGAACTGATTTATGATAAAACAAATAAATCAACCGCTTTGTGATGTTTGAAAATGTAGCATTTGTACCCTTTATATATCATTAACTATAATACTGAAATGAATAATTTGAAATTTAAAAAGGTTACCTGCAGCTGTATGTATTCCGCTAGTCCGTGGGAGCTCTTATAGTGTACCGATATTCGAGATCCGCTACCAGGACGCGGTGTGTCGAATGACAGTGGCATCGTGTTAGGGAGATTACTATGTGCATGTCCTGCCCAACCTGTGTTACTTATTGCATATATTTATAGGACACAGTATGGGTGGACATTGACTACATGATAAAGGAATTAGACTGGACATATGATGACCATCTCTACAGCCAACTGCCGGACATCGTCAACGATCTTCATCAACATGGCCAGAAGTTCGTCATGATCCTGGTCTGTGGTGTCTATTAATTTTTTAATCTAAATTTAATTAAAATAAAAACTCTCGTGTCTTGTAACAGTTATCAACACTTTGGTTAGATTTCTGTCTTTCTTTTCTTCCTTTGATATTTTTCTTGGCCCCTTTCCACATAGCATCACACAGCATTTTATTATATGACGACCAATGAAATACCGGGATTTATCAGTGAAATAAACTCTGTTATATATATATATCTTATATTTTCACTGCGACCAGTGACTGATATAATTTGACCTCATAATACAATGGTCTGACGCAGCGATTTGGCTGATGGCGTCACAGTGTTACTGTGGTGACGGGCGGTCGCTCGGCGTGAAAACGACCCTTTTCGGACATAATTACAAGGATAACCTCATATAATAAGTAGAATATCCGTCAATTCTTGACAAAGACCATGTTTATCTCATCGAGTGTGGTAGAAAGGTTATATTTTCACGAGTGGCGGTATTAGTCAAGAAAAAACCGATATCATCTATGTAACGTACGAACTCTTATAATATAATGAACAATGAAATACTGGGATTTATCAGGGAAATCAACTGTTTATCAAACTACAGTAACCGGTGACTGGTATAATTTACCACACTACTCAAAGGTTAAAGTTCAAGAGTTTGACGTCATAAAACAATGGTCTGACGTAAATAATATCTTATGATGTCACATTGTTATTTTCTTTGCAAATACCGTGATTATCTCATCAATTGAGGTAGAAAATTTATATTTTCAGGAGTGCCGCATTACGATTATGTAACATATGAACTTATCCTCAGTGCGATGTGCTATACAATGGAAATTAATGTTAACCTTAAGCTTAGAAGACTGGATTTATGAAAGGTGTATATATCTAGACTAGAGATAGCGCTTAAACGTGATTTTGGTATGCATTTCTCAGAAACAATTGAAAGAATTTTTAAACTGACACTATGTTCAGGAGAAGGTGAAGCGACGACTTTGCATTTTAGATCGAAGCGGGAAAGTTATATACAAGATCTATCGGAAACATCCGCCATATTGGTATTTTTGGCATCACGTGAAATGAAACACGCTATTTTACCTAACATTTTTAAGCACACGATTTTGACAATAAAACATAATCAATGATAGAATATTTATACCCCGTATACAGCGTAAGCGGGGTGTATAGCGTTCATTCTGTCCGTCTGTCTGTCCGTCTGTCCGTCCGTCACAAAACTTTGTGCAGAGCATATTTCTCAAACAATACATGCTAGCTTCACGAAACTCGCTACACATGTTAGGCATGATCTCAAGTTGTTCCTTGTGAGGGTTAGACCGATTTCTGAAGTTTATCTTTTGCAATTTCCATGAAAACATGACCAAAACAGTTACTCTTTAAAGAAGTCATTTTGTGCTGAGCATATTTCCTAAACTATACATGCTAGCTTCACCAATCTTGCTGCATATGTCAGCAATGATCTCTAGTTGTGGCTTGTGAGGGTTAGACCGATTTTTTAATTTTACTTTCGGCGGTTTCCGTGAAAACATGACCAAAACAGTGACTCTGTGATGAAGACATTTTGTGCAGGAGTTATATCCCAAACTATACATGCTAGCTACACCAAACTTCATAGACAACCATAGTGCCTAGATGTGCCTTTTGAGGGTTAGACCTATTTCTGAATTTTATTTTTGGACGTTTCCATGGAAACATGACTTAACAGTTATCTCTGGAACTGTACATTCCATATTCATTCAATCACACACAGATTAGTCGTTCCCGTAGAAGTGTCTTTCCTATGTTCAATTATGTAAAACTATATTTGGAAGCGGGGGGAAGGTGTAAAGAATATTAATTAAGATACAATAAATATATCTCGTGTGTTGACCAGGATCCGGGGATCAGCAGTGTCCAGCCCCGCGGTCAGTACTCGCCCTACGATGACGGAAGGACGGACGACATCTTTATAAAGAAACCGGACGGTTCCGGTCCGCTTGTAGGGGAGGTAACTCGAATTGTTGCTGTTACGCATAATAATTTTAGCGAAATTTTCCTTGATCCAGTCTGATTAAAATCGACGGTTTTCCGAGGAATAAAAATTGCAATATAGTTCATCTACCGGGATACGAACTCATGTCGTTCAGAGGTTTCCTCGCCAGCCCGTAGACTCCCATGTTCTGACGCAATTCAGTTAACCAATCACAGGACGTCCAACAAAAGCTTTCGGTGCGAGAAGCTAAGGGCAGATAACTCCAAACAACTATCCTGATGTTTGTTCCGAATGCTTTCAAAAAAGCAACCGTTTAAACACTATTATGTGATTGGTCAGCTATTTGACTGGGCTTTGGCGCCCTTAACTGGTTCGGAACACATGCCTATACGGGATGTTCTCAGACCTTGTGGCGAGGAATCTACAGAACCTGTTCGTATCCCGGTAGATGCATTATTTTGCAAATTTTATTCTTCGGAACAAAGTCGATTTTAATCAGACTGCTCTTGATCACTGTAAAGGTACACGCATGGACAAGCTCTATCTATTTTTCCTGTTCTGTGACGTAATACAGTTAAAATGCACATTTTAAGATAAATTACCCTTGGCCCCCAGGTTTGGCCTGGTCTGACAGTATTCCCAGATTTCATGCACCCCAAGGCTGAGGCATGGTGGGAACGACACGCCAGACAAACACACGCCAAACTTCCATTCGACGGCCTCTGGATCGTAAGTTGATCATTCTTTTCATTTTTTATCACGCTTTGTCAGTTTTTGTCAATGTATCCGTAAATCAAACAACAAACATTTGAATATATGCGACATGGTGAACGGGGGTCTAAAGCGCAAGGTTACAAAGTCAGCAACGTAAGTCGATTGTTCCAGAAGTGACAACCACGCGTACACCACAGGATTTTACTCAGGAAAATTCTAAGCTGCGTCGTTCTGAAGGCCTTCAAAATGCAAGTCAGGGAACCAATTTTATAGCGACCGCATTAACGTGCATTTTAGTTTTCGCAGTACAATGCACAACGCATATTCTATCTGTACGTTCTGCATCCGACATCCACAGTACAGCGCAAGTTAAAGGCGCTGTAGCACGTTTTGTGCAAAATTTATTTTTTCAAATTTCCTATTTATAATGATAGTTTGATTCATTTACATTTACTTTTGAGAGTAAAACATCTAACTCCACAAACCAATTATCCGTAGTAGTAATAACGGTGTTTCGTTAAAAGCGAAAATTGCATTGCGGCCATTTTATTGTGAACACATTTTATTATTTCGAATGACGAAAACGATTCCTATGGCTTTACCGAACCATGTACACTCATTTTTAACTTAAATTTCCGAAGAGAGAAGGGTGTCTTACTATAGGTGACATTATTTTTCAAATACATTTCATCGACTTATTTGAGGAAAAAACGTGCTACTGTCCCTTTAAAGGGTTGTACTATCCTTATAAGTGTCTAGCCAGGATGTAACAACTCCCATCAACGTTATTATACGTTTTTAGGTATAACGCGATCGGGAACACCTCCCACCAATCCCCCTTCCAATGAGTGACCCCACTTGACCCGTAGCTATAAGGTTGCGTTAGTCGTCTTCTCCTCTCAGTTATGAGTCACATATTATAAACGTTACCAATGGTGTCACGTGACCGAGAAGTAATGACTGACGGGCTTAAGGGATAGATGTAATGACATATGGTCAAAATTCGATTCATTAAAATGGGATGTCAATTTGACAATTGCTCGTTTTTAATTTTCTGAAATTGGTCCATAAATTACATCTATAGGTTGTTTTTTTTTTTAAAAACGCCTAATTTAGCCCCGGCGACCAGAATGAAAATCTGCGGGGGTGTGGCCTGTGAAAGGTGACCCCTTTGACGTCACTGGAGTAATCTCATTTTCGGCGGTAGTCATAATTCAACGTAATTTCGCAACATTTTGATTGCTAATTTCACTAACAAATCTTCGATCAAACAACTTTAATTTTCCATATCGAATGTTTAAATATCCAACTAGGTTATTCCGCAGATGACATTTAAATAGTTAGTGCATAAACATATGCATGTGTTTTTGGCGATTTAACACACAAAAATTCATCTAGCGGCAGTGATCATCATCCACGAATCAGTCACGCCTCAGTGATTTTTTTAAAAATGTTTTGCGGCGGTCATTACGGCATTGTTAAAATGGGTAATTAAAATCGTATTGAAAAACAATTGCAAGTTTATATTGTTTCGATTTTATGCTCAATTGATTCCGATATACAATGTACGTAGAGGTAATAATCTGTCAATCTTGATAAAAATGCATTTCACTGGATCTTTATTGCTAATTGGTTCTGTATTGTGATACTGTAAAACGGACAATGTACTACAGCAGCTGCGCACCTACTAATCAACCGTAACTTTGGAAACTTATTTAAATCTGACATAAACGTGAGTTGGTGGTGTTTTATAGTTAAAGGTACATCAATTGTGTTGTTGGGGGTCACGTATTGCAAAGAAATCGTCGTTCCCAATCTCCTCAACTAGACGAGATAGGAGAGTCACAAAGAGTGTTTTGAGGACGTTGATGCTGTAGGGCGTCCTATAGTACTGATGAGTCCCAGTTGGTAATTTATGTTGACGTCATCTTGTATTGATTAAATGTCTTCATTTTATAAATTCTTAACTTAAATCCAAAACTGACATAAACTTAAAGGTACATCCATTGTGTTGTTGGGGGTCACATATTGCAAACATTATAAATGATGTTACTTTATCGAGAACCACCGACTGTTACCGAAAACTATTATTTTGATGATACTAAACTTAGCAAATGGACGATATGAAGGTAAAAGTAGTGATTTCTGATCCAAAACCGGACAATGCACATCGTGTGGCGCGCGTCAATGAGTCGAACGTAATTTTGGAATCGTATTTATAACAGACAAGAAGACAAATTTGAGTTTCGGTTTCTGCACATGAATAATGATGTTACTCGATTTTAATTGGAAACCAGAAATTATGATATATTTGGCGATTGGGTCTAAATATGCAAGCTGAGTGAATTTATTTGTATTGTAGACAGCACATGTGGGGATTTGGAACGTATTAGATCCAAATAAAATTTTATGAAACACAATGGATGCAACTTTAATATAAATAAAAGGTCAGTGTAAATGGTTCGTATGATGTATATATAAAGATACTGGTATATATATATATATACACATGATCAAGAAATAGTTAATTGTTTTCAAGGCCATTTGACCCATATTTCGATTGATTAATACAATATTCATGAAAATACACACATGCGTATATATACATATATAATATAAAGTTGCTCAAGTGTAGTTGAAAACAATCAATTTTGGCATGTTCAATATGTGTGAGATACTGATACAGATTTAAAGCACCATATAGTTATATATATATAGTATATTTAGTATTTCAACACGTATCAAAACCAAAATTAAAAAAGTCACGAATCACCTTGTTGGTCAGCGGATGCACATAAACTACCGGACAAAAGAAAGTACCGTAAATCCTTGAATAATCGTCCTGCGACTACTAATTTCAAACACCGATTTGACCCGGGGATTATTCAAAGCGGGCGATTATTCGAGGCAGGCGATTATTTATTTCGAAACCGTAATATATATATATATATATATATATATATATATATATATGTATATGAAAAGGTTGAGGAAGGTCTGTTGAAAAGACTTGTAAACAAGTCGAAATGCGACGCATCCAGTCATCATTAAAATGATATCTACAGCAAGTGTCGTCTGAAGTATTTTATTTATATATATATCAACTTCCTAATGGCCTTGCAGTATTTCCTAACAAAATCTGTGTTTAGAAATCCAAGCCCGCTATGCATTTCTGGTGCAGCGATTCACTGTAATGACACAACAAAGCGAGGGAAATACCGCAAGGGTTGAATCAGCCAGTAATGCAAACTGGCAAGAGTTATGCCTTGCGTTTGGAAGTTGTATATATATATATATATATATATATATGCAATTTTAAAAGATCATTACAAACATATATAATTGCAGTATGTTTTAAATTATGATATTATAAGCGAAGTGCATGTCATGAGGTCAAAGTTCGCAGAAATATGCTATTGCCGGAATTAGTTTGAAATGGGAATAGCAATTAGTTTCCTAAATTAAGCCCGGCGATTATTCAAGGAAGGCGATTATTTATTTCAATGAGGGCTTAGACCCGGCGATTATACAAGGCAGGCGATTGTTCAAGGATTTACGATGATCACTTCTGTTGATTTTATCATATGTATGATTATCTTTTGCAAATTTCTCAAGTTTTCGATGTCATAATCTAAAACTGACAAGTACAGGTGTTTAGTCAGCAGTCAAAGAATACTTCCACATGTTATCTAAATTTTGTTTTAAAATAAATTTTAAATTGTTAATTTCTTTAAAAAATATGTTTAAAGATACACACCTGTCCATCGACATATAAGACATATTCTATGTGAAAGTAAATAAATGTACTTGATTCTGTACACATTTACATCATTTTAATGATGATAGGGGTCATTTGGGTGTAAATTTCATTTCTTACCTTGTCTTCATTATAATATATTTTAACTAAAATTTAACCACAGTCACCCATTGATTCATTCAAATTACTGCAGATACGTATTTTTAATTCCTGTCATAGTCAAATACATCTGATTTCTTTTAAATATTGAATTAATCGAAACCAACTGAGGTGAGTACTTTCTTTTGCCCGGTAGTTTATGTAGGAATTTTCGGTTTGGTTTTGATAGAATTGACGTATGGCAATATCTATAAACATGTCATCTTGTTTTTATTCAATTGTGTCTACATGACACATGACAACAAGTGGTGGAATCCATTTGACGGATATTTCCGGATTCTCCCTAAAATAGGGGGATCCTGAGGAATCCGGAAGACTCCGGAAGGCGGAAGGATCCGGCAAGCGGATTCCACCACTTTTTGTCCTGAGCTAGTACTAAATGACCGTTGCCCCTTTTCTACTCACAGAGGTTACCCCCGTCCAATTTTCCATTCTAACCTCTGTTACATGTAGGGGATATTTCACAATTCTTACATAATCCCCTGGCGATGGAAGTTTGTAATTCTGGTAACGTCTTTATTTTAAATCAAACATCGTTTTACACCTGCGACCGAAGCACAGGAACTCGATATCGTAAGTAAAATGTAGGTAAAACGTAGGTAAAAAACACTATTTCCTGTATAACATAGAGTAAAGGAGCAAGGGCAGCCACATTGCCGATCTAAGGGTTCATTCAACATAAGGTCAAAATTTACGCTACAAAATGGTGACATTCTCAAATAAACGTACGTACCTACCGGCTGATTTCCACCATATGTCACCCCTATGATAAGTTTAATAGCTCTTCAAACTCGAAAATCAACCACAAAAACCTATCCCGTGAACGTTAGTCCGCAGTCAATACCCTTCGTACGATCTGACTGCTGATGCAACCAATCAGAATTCTCTATTTCTAGCCGAGGAAGTTCTCGATTTGTAACAGGGGTTACGATGAGAAGAGAATGCCCGTTGGTGTGCATTTTGTTATTTAATAGTTTGACCAATGTTGGAATCGTGCATATGTGAGCCGCTCGCACCTCCAGACTTGAAGTAAGGATATATCTTATTACATATAAAAAGTGGCTCTGTATTGTAATTAAATGTTCTTTTCGCATCCAGGATATGAACGAACCATCAAACTTCAAGGATGGTTCTACTTCCGGTTGCACGAGCGGCTCTTTGGATAACCCGCCCTTTACACCTCGTGAGATATTATTTTTATTGCTTTTCAAATGCTTGAATTTCGCTTCATTATTGATCCCAAGACACTCTCAGTAAAGTAAAGAACCAATCACCTGCACTTACTTGTACCTACAGCTTACCTGTTCGACATCCCTGACCTAATAGGTAAGCTGTTGGTTTAGTCAGGGCTGTCGTGAACACTAAGGTAAGCTGTTGGAACAGGCAGTGCTGTCGTGAACACTTAGGTAAGCTATTGGAACAGGCAGTGCTGTCGTGAACACTTAGGTAAGCTGTTGGAACAGGCAGTGCTGTCGTGAACACTTAGATAAGCTGTTGGAACAGGCAGTGCTGTCGTGAACACTTAGGTAAGCTGTTGGTCCAGGCAGTGCTGTCGTGAACACTTAGGTAAGCTGTTGGAACAGGCAGTGCTGTCGTGAACACTTAGGTAAGCTGTTGGAACAGGCAGTGCTGTCGTGAACACTTAGATAAGCTGTTGGAACAGGCAGTGCTGTCGTGAACACTTAGGTAAGCTGTTGGTACAGGCAGTGCTGTCGTGAACACTTAGGTAAGCTGTTGGTACAGGCAGTGCTGTCGTGAACACTTAGGTAAGCTGTTGGTACAGGCAGTGGTGTCGTGAACACTTAGGTAAGCTATTGGAACAGGCAGTGCTGTCGTGAACACTTAGGTAAGCTGTTGGTACAGGCAGTGCTGTCTTGAACACTTAGGTAAGCTGTTGGTACAGGCAGTGCTGTCGTGAACACTTAGGTAAGCTGTTGGTACAGGCAGTGCTGTCGTGAACACTTAGGTAAGCTGTTGGTACAGGCAGTGCTGTCGTGAACACTTATGTAAGCTGTTGGTACAGGCAGTGCTGTCGTGAACACTTAGGTAAGCTGTTGGAACAGGCAGTGCTGTCGTGAACACTTAGGTAAGCTGTTGGTACAGGCAGTGCTGTCGTGAACACTTAGGTAAGCTGTTGGTACAGGCAGTGCTGTCGTGAACACTTAGGTAAGCTGTTGGTACAGGCAGTGCTGTCGTGAACACTTAGGTAAGCTGTTGGTACAGGCAGTGCTGTCGTGAACACTTAGGTAAGCTATTGGAACAGGCAGTGCTGTCGTGAACACTTAGGTAAGCTGTTGGTACAGGCAGTGCTGTCGTGAACACTTAGGTAAGCTGTTGGTACATGCAGTGCTGTCGTGAACACTTAGGTAAGCTGTTGGTACAGCCAGTGCTGTCGTGAACACTTAGGTAAGCTGTTGGTACAGCCAGTGCTGTCGTGAACACTTAGGTACGCTGTTGGTACAGGCAGTGCTGTCGTGAACACTTAGGTAAGCTGTTGGAACAGGCAGTGCTGTCGTGAACACTTAGGTAAGCTGTTGGTACAGGCAGTGCTGTCGTGAACACTTAGGTAAGCTGTTGGTACAGGCAGTGCTGTCGTGAACACTTAGGTAAGCTGTTGGTACAGGCAGTGCTGTCGTGAACACTTAGGTAAGCTGTTGGTACAGGCAGTGCTGTCGTGAACACTTAGGTAAGCTGTTGGTACAGGCAGTGCTGTCGTGAACACTTAGGTAAGCTGTTGGTACAGGCAGTGCTGTCGTGAACACTTAGGTAAGCTGTTGGTACAGGCAGTGCTGTCGTGAACACTTAGGTAAGCTGTTGGAACAGGCAGTGCTGTCGTGAACACTTAGGTAAGCTGTTGGTACAGGCAGTACTGTCGTGAACACTTAGGTAAGTTGTTGGTACAGGCAGTGCTGTCGTGAACACTTAGGTAAGCTGTTGGAACAGGCAGTGCTGTCGTGAACACTTAGGTAAGCTGTTGGTACAGGAAGTGCTGTCGTGAACACTTAGGTAAGCTGTTGGTACAGGCAGTGCTGTCGTGAACACTTAGGTAAGTTGTTGGTACAGGCAGTGCTGTCGTGAACACTTAGGTAAGCTGTTGGAACAGGCAGTGCTGTCGTGAACACTTAGGTAAGCTGTTGGTACAGGCAGTGCTGTCGTGAACACTTAGGTAAGCTGTTGGTACAGGCAGTGCTGTCGTGAACACTTAGGTAAGCTGTTGGTACAGGCAGTGCTGTCGTGAACACTTAGGTAAGCTGTTGGTAAAGCCAGTGCTGTCGTGAACACTTAGGTAAGCTGTTGGTACAGGCAGTGCTGTCGTGAACACTTAGGTAAGTTGTTGGTACAGGAAGTGCTGTCGTGAACACTTAGGTAAGCTGTTGGTACAGGCAGTGCTGTCGTGAACACTTAGGTAAGCTGTTGGTACAGCCAGTGCTGTCGTGAACACTTAGGTAAGCTATTGGTACAGGCAGTGCTGTCGTGAACACTTAGGTAAGCTGTTGGTACAGGCAGTGCTGTCGTGAACACTTAGGTAAGCTGTTGGTACAGCCAGTGCTGTCGTGAACACTTAGGTAAGCTGTTGGTACAGGCAGTGCTGTCGTGAATACTTAGGTAAGTTGTTGGTACAGGCAGTGCTGTTGTGAACACTTAGGTTATCTGTTGGTACAGCCAGTGCTGTCGTGAACACTTAGGTAAGCTGTTGGTACAGCCAGTGCTGTCGTGAACACTTAGGTAAGCTGTTGGTACAGGCAGTGCTGTCGTGAACACTTAGGTAAGTTGTTGGTACAGGCAGTGCTGTCGTGAACACTTAGGTAAGCTGTTGGTACAGGCAGTGCTGTCGTGAACACTTAGGTAAGCTGTTGGTACAGCCAGTGCTGTCGTGAACACTTAGGTAAGCTGTTGGTACAGGCAGTGCTGTCGTGAACACTTAGGTAAGTTGTTGGTACAGGCAGTGCTGTCGTGAACACTTAGGTAAGCTGTTGGTACAGGCAGTGCTGTCGTGAACACTTAGGTAAGCTGTTGGTACAGGCAGTGCTGTCGTGAACACTTAGGTAAGTTGTTGGTACAGGCAGTGCTGTCGTGAACAGTTAGGTAAGCTGATGGAACAGGCAGTGCTGTCGTGAACACTTAGGTAAGCTGTTGGAACAGGCAGTGCTGTCGTGAACACTTAGGTAAGCTGTTGGTACAGGCAATGCTGTCGTGAACACTTAGGTAAGTTGTTGGTACAGGCAGTGCTGTCGTACACACTTAGGTAAGCTGTTGGTACAGGCAGTGCTGTCGTGAACACTTATGTAAGCTGTTGGTACAGGCAGTGCTGTCGTGAACACTTAGGTAAGCTGTTGGAACAGGCAGTGCTGTCGTGAACAGTTAGGTAAGCTGTTGGTACAGGCAGTGCTGTCGTGAACACTTAGGTAAGTTGTTGGTACAGGCAGTGCTGTCGTGAACACTTAGGTAAGCTGTTGGTACAGGCAGTGCTGTCGTGAACACTTAGGTAAGCTGTTGGTACAGGCAGTGCTGTCGTGAACACTTAGGTAAGCTGTTGGTACAGGCAGTGCTGTCGTGAGCACTTAGGTAAGCTGTTGGTACAGGCAGTGCTGTCGTGAACACTTAGGTAAGCTGTTGGTACAGGCAGTGCTGTCGTGAACACTTAGGTAAGCTGTTGGTACCGGCAGTGCTGTCGTGAACACTTAGGTAAGCTGTTGGAACAGGCAGTGCTGTCGTGAACACTTAGGTAAGCTGTTGGAACAGGCAGTGCTGTCGTGAACACTTAGGTAAGCTGTTGGAACAGGCAGTGCTGTCGTGAACACTTAGGTAAGCTGTTGGTACAGGCAGTGCTGTCGTGAACACTTAGGTAAGTTGTTGGTACAGGCAGTGCTGTCGTGAACACTTAGGTAAGCTGTTGGTACAGGCAGTGCTGTCGTGAACACTAAGGTAAGTTGTTGGTACAGGCAGTGCTGTCGTGAACAGTTAGGTAAGCTGTTGGAACAGGCAGTGCTGTCGTGAACACTTAGGTAAGCTGTTGGAACAGGCAGTGCTGTCGTGAACACTTAGGTAAGCTGTTGGTACAGGCAATGCTGTCGTGAACACTTAGGTAAGTTGTTGGTACAGGCAGTGCTGTCGTACACACTTAGGTAAGCTGTTGGTACAGGCAGTGCTGTCGTGAACACTTAGGTAAGTTGTTGGTACAGGCAGTGCTGTCGTGAACACTTAGGTAAGCTGTTGGTACAGGCAGTGCTGTCGTGAACACTTAGGTAAGCTGTTGGTACAGGCAGTGCTGTCGTGAACACTTAGGTAAGCTGTTGGTACAGGCAGTGCTGTCGTGAGCACTTAGGTAAGCTGTTGGTACAGGCAGTGCTGTCGTGAACACTTAGGTAAGCTGTTGGTACAGGCAGTGCTGTCGTGAACACTTAGGTAAGCTGTTGGTACAGGCAGTGCTGTCGTGAACACTTAGGTAAGCTGTTGGAACAGGCAGTGCTGTCGTGAACACTTAGGTAAGCTGTTGGTACAGGCAGTGCTGTCGTGAACACTTAGGTAAGTTGTTGGTACAGGCAGTGCTGTCGTGAACACTTAGGTAAGCTGTTGGTACAGGCAGTGCTGTCGTGAACACTAAGGTAAGTTGTTGGTACAGGCAGTGCTGTCGTGAACAGTTAGGTAAGCTGTTGGAACAGGCAGTGCTGTCGTGAACACTTAGGTAAGCTGTTGGAACAGGCAGTGCTGTCGTGAACACTTAGGTAAGCTGTTGGTACAGGCAATGCTGTCGTGAACACTTAGGTAAGTTGTTGGTACAGGCAGTGCTGTCGTACACACTTAGGTAAGCTGTTGGTACAGGCAGTGCTGTCGTGAACACTTAGGTAAGCTGTTGGAACAGGCAGTGCTGTCGTGAACACTTAGGTAAGCTGTTGGTACAGGCAATGCTGTCGTGAACACTTAGGTAAGTTGTTGGTACAGGCAGTGCTGTCGTACACACTTAGGTAAGCTGTTGGTACAGGCAGTGCTGTCGTGAACACTTAGGTAAGCTGTTGGTACAGGCAGTGCTGTCGTGAACACTTAGGTAAGCTGTTGGAACAGACAGTGCTGTCGTGAACAGTTAGGTAAGCTGTTGGTACAGGCAGTGCTGTCGTGAACACTTAGGTAAGTTGTTGGTACAGGCAGTGCTGTCGTGAACACTTAGGTAAGCTGTTGGTACAGGCAGTGCTGTCGTGAACACTTAGGTAAGCTGTTGGTACAGGCAGTGCTGTCGTGAACACTTAGGTAAGCTGTTGGTACAGGCAGTGCTGTCGTGAGCACTTAGGTAAGCTGTTGGTACAGGCAGTGCTGTCGTGAACACTTAGGTAAGCTGTTGGTACAGGCAGTGCTGTCGTGAACACTTAGGTAAGCTGTTGGAACAGGCAGTGCTGTCGTGAATAATTAGGTAAGCTGTTGGAACAGGCAGTGCTGTCGTGAAAAATTAGGTAAGCTGTTGGTACAGGCAGTGCTGTCGTGAATAATTAGGTAAGCTGTTGGTTCAATTAATGAAAATCGTATACGAGTCGTTGCTACAAATCGCATTGTGAATATGGGCCTTAAATGGCAATTTTCCTTCAGCAATGGAAGGCGGAAGCATATTCAGCAAAACACTGTGCCCATCAGCTAAACAGTACAAGCACCTACATTATGACGTGCATAATCTGTATGGATACTTCGAGGGACAAGCAACATATACGTAAGTACTTATCTAAGTATTTCAACTAGACTGACTTGAATATATTGGTGTGGTTCGAATCCCACAATAATCACGTCCCCCAAACATATATGAATATGAGTTGTTGGTTATAGTTTGGTCCCAAGTATAACACGATACTTGTGTTCATTCTATAACTGACGTATTTTATTACATTTGGATCACATAAAAGAACAAATGGGGCTTCCTTCACTTTAAATCTCGCGCTTTAAAGGTGCTGTAGCACGCCGTTCTTACTGATTTCGAAATGCCCTCTTGTCTAAATTTATTTTATAGCCAATGATAAATATATTCTCTTTAGCTTTGTACAATATGCAATGAGCAACAATATGTGATTTTGCTATTTTTATTAATTAGCACAATTTCCTGGCTTTTCAATTTCTTTCTTACGGAAGTTTCTTAATCAATACATTTCATACTCACAAACTTGTTCACATGAACGACTGTGTTTACTGTAAACTACAACTTAAAACTGTTGAAATCAACATTCATTGATCGCTATCTAGACCAGATGTCATAAACTGTCCAGCGACGATGTAATGAACTCGCTCCTGGCAAATGCAAACAGCTCCAGCGATGAAACTTTTAAAAAATTTATTATGAGATCATGGATTTTTTTACCACCGGTCGTTGAATTTTTCTTTCACTGTCGAAATGTGTATATAGACTTTATTCACTGAGGTGTTATGAATATTAGGGCGTGATTTGAATATTGCGAGGAAGACACCAATGAGTATCAGTAAGTGTGAGCCTTACTAGTGTTCAACATTAATCTAATGTGTGGCTTGTGTGTCTTTTTAACCATCCCGTAGCCATACTTAGTTCACCTTAAAGGTAAATCCATTGTGTTGTTGGGGGTCACATATTCCAAACGTTATAAATGGTGTTGCTATATCGAGAAGTACTGACTGTTACCGAAAACTTTCATATTTTTTGTGCTCTCAATTAACGGACTTTAAACTAAATGTATTTGCATCCTTCGTTTGGGTTTACCAAAATATTTTTATATTGTGCAGTAATGTAATATAGGTATAGTATGTATACCATAAACATCCTACTCATGAGTAATTTGCAAGAAAGAAATCTGATTAGAAATAATATTTCTTTATTGTCATTTTTGTGGACAAAAACAAATCACAAAATTAAAACCTTCATCTGAGGAACTTTTATCATTAGAAATACATACAATGTATATGTATTCAGGACTTTCTACGAGAAATGTTACTCGTCGTGGGAAATTTCTGTGTTGAAAACTATGCTATATCAAATACAAAAATGCCATACCAGTTACCCTTTTTCAATAGGTTATATATTCCTTTGAGATCCATTTGGGGGATAAAGACCCGGCACGCCATCATTTGTATACACATGTATACAGAGAGAGAGGATTTGAAAACTCATCGCCTGGGTGCAGTTCGATTTGACAACAAAGTATTAGTTTCATTCGAAAATAGTGCAGATGGCGGGATTTTAAGTTATACAGGTCTGACTGTAGACAGGTTAACATGATAGATAGTCACATATATGTACGTATTCATTTATTCAAGCCAGAATCAAAGTCACAAAAAATACGACTACACATAATGAACTAAATAAGCGCACTAGGTCAATTGAAACACTTTGTGAGTTGGGGCTTAACGCCGCTTTCAAGATTATTTCAATTATATCGCGGCTGCTAGTATTACGGCGGGGAGAAAGCCGGCAACGCCATGTGGCCATGCATTGCGGTGGAGCTAGCGAACTATGGGTGTTACTATGCTGAAATTCAGTGTAGCATTTCACCCAAACCTTACTGCGTGTAGAACAGTTCTCTACTGCAGACAAAGTTGCCTAGTCTGTCATCCAGACCCTAGAGCATAATATTCAAGTGACGACCAACCCAGTCTAGAAAGTCTAGATTACTCAGATTAAGGCATCTTTAGGGCTCCATTTGTTTGTAATATGTTGCTGGTAAGAAACAAATATTTCTGAGACTAAATGTTAGTCAAAAAGTCGCCGTGCCCCTGGCGGGATTCGAACCCCGGACTTTGAAAACGCTAACCACTGCGCTATCCCGCCCCCTTTTGTAATGGAAGAGTGAAAATTATAGTATGGATTAACAATTTAAGGATACCGAGAAAGACGTTGTACAGCAGCATCCCAAAAGTATGTTCACCTAGTGGCGATTTGTGTTCAAATATCTTGTAAATTGGCTTTCAATGTAACGTCAATATAATTTCGTCAAATGCTTTGATAAAGAATCCGCTTATATCCATGATTACAATAATATTTCACGTCAGTGATGCATTATGAAAGAGAAGGGACTGTTTTCAAAATTCAAATTTCGTTAATTTTCGATTACAAGTTTTGATATCGATTAATTGAGAGTAAATTCATTACAAATTCATTGAACGAGTATACCAAAGAAGAACTATATGTATGTTGGATCCACTTGATCACTTACTGGATATTTTACAAAAAAATAAAAACTGCAGTTTTGAAAAGTTTTACCCCAATTCAAGTCACTTCAATAAGCAGGCAAACATGTAACTGTTTACCATTAGATATTTAATTAAATTATGTTACAGCACATTCAACTGTCTTCAACGAAATTGCAAAAACGTCGGACAAGTTTCGTGTTGATACGATGCTTCAAAGATCTCCCACATTACATTTGCACTCAGTCTGATTAAAATCGACGGTTTTCCATGGAATAAAAATTGCAATATAGTTCATCTACCGGGATACGAACTCATATCAGTCGTAGGTTCCACGCCAAACCGTCTGAACAGCCCGTAGACTCGCGTGTTCGAGCGCAATTCAGGTAGCCAATCAAAAGATGTCCAACAAATGCTTTCGGTGCGAGAGGCTAGGGGCAGATAACTCCAAACAGCTATCCTTTTGTCTGTTCCGAATGCTTTCCAAACAGCGACCGTTTAAATACTATGATGTGATTGGTCAGCTATTTGACTGAGCTTTGGCTGCGCTAAACTGGTTCGGAACACGCGCCTATACGGGCTGTTCTCAGACCTTGTGGCGAGGAATCTACAGAACCTGTTCGTATCCCGGTAGATATATTATTTTGCAAATGTTATTCCTCGGAACAAGGTCGATTTTAATAAGACTGCATTTGCATTGCAATACATAAGTGAACAAACTTTCTGGATCTAGTTGTTTATAGATATAGATTCAAAATTAATGATAGAATTAATGAAGAATATATGTCCAAATTAATATCTAAATTGATAAGATTTCTCTTTCTATAATTTTTCATCTCAATTTCTAATATGATCATCAAATAGGTCATTGTGTATACTTCTCTTCTTCAGTATGATTAAACGATTCATAAATCTTCCCGTTGCTATTACTGATGCATGTCGTGTCACTATCAGCAACCTTCACGTCCTTGAAAATCTTCATACCCAGAATATGTGCAGCTAGGAACAGACAGAACTCTAGTATACATAATGCAAACGTGAAATACATGTGAGCGTTTTGCCCATACAAGCTGATCAACACGCCGGAAATATATGGCAGAAATGACGTTCCTGCAAAATCCAGTAAACTGAACAGGCTGAGAATAGTCGGTGTGTGTGTAATGAAATCACGGCTCCAGGTAACCAGACAGGCGTAGTTTGGACCCGCCAAGAAAGCAAACGAGAGCGATCCTATCCATAATGGGATTTCACTCGTGGTTCCATATACACACAAACCTCCAGAGGATATGATTTGACCTGTTAGACATATATATATGATAGTCTCTTGTTGAAGACAATTGCTTAATAATGTGGACATTGCTCTACCGATTAAAAACATCAACCAAAATAATGACGTCATCAATGCGCTTCTCTGAATCCCCATCTGCAGGGAGCCGTTAAGTCCGATGATGGTCAGATAACTTCCATAGGCAAAGGCTAGGCCGTAAGCCAACGGGAAGGATAGGAACACAAGCAACGTGTATGCTGACTTCGTCATAGATATAGGCCTGCCATTCGTGTCGATCTGACAGAATTTTGTGTTAGGAACGCTCATCCCATGGACTTTAGGTTTCACCAACAGACAGAATAAACCAACACCGAAGGATATTGACAAGGCGATAACGCCAGTAATGATATATAACACATTTATATTCGATCCACAAGTAGAGGAGACATCCATTGAAACATTTGCAAATGAAGTATCGTTGACACCTGGAAAGGAAACGTTGTCTTCAGTAAAGGTGGCCTCTGTTACCCCGATAAACGGTTTGGCAACAAGAGGACCGATAAAGCTGCCGAGAGATGTAGCAGTTGCTATGAGATGCCAAGCGTATGAGTCGTCCTTATGGAACACGCTGAGAAGTACCATTGAACCTGAGGAGAAAAAACAGCGATTTAATATATAATTTAGATTGAGATACTCAATTCTATCAGTGAAATAAACACTGTCAAGCTAAACAGGACAAAAATAGAGCCATGGGCTCTGTAGCTCAACAGGGTTTATATTGTTTAACGATGAAGACTGAAATAGGTTTTTAGGTCATGGCCCTTGAGACCTTCTAGGTCCTCTCCAAAAAGAAAATAGGTCATGGCCTGCGAGGCCTTTATTTGGGACCCCAGGTTCACCAAATCTTCAATTTAGAATTGGCTAAGAGTCTCCACACAATAGTACAGCCTTCTAGGTCTTTTTGTTCTGGAAAAGAAGATGAAAATGTGTTTTTAGGTCATGGCCTATGAGGCCATTATTTGGGGCCCCAGGGTCAACAATCTACAGTTTAGAATATCCATTGGCTAAAGAGTCTACACACAGTATTACTTCTAGGTATATTTATTCTTGAGAAGAAGATGAAAATAGGTTTTTAGGTTATTTTCCTGTGAGGCCCTAATCTACAATTTAGAATCCCCATTAGTCAAGGAGTCTGCACATAACATTTCACCTCTCTAGAGTTATTGGTTCTGGAGAAGAAGTCGAAAAAGCGAAAAGTTTACGGACGGATGGACGGACGCCATCCCATGCCATAAGCCCATGTAACTTTTCTACCTCACGAGATTTATTATATGACCAAATCCTTGCATATTCACCGAAATCGACTTGCATTTACGTTAAGTTGGCTCCAGAATGAGTCTGTCGCCTCAGCAACAATGTGACGTCATGAACGTGTCATGACGTCGGAGCATTGTTTTATGACGTCAGGTCATTGTTATATCAGTCACTAGTGACTGATAACACGTTCCATTGTTACGTTTTCACTAGTGACTGATACCACGGTTTATTTTCATTGATAGATCCCGGTATTTCACCTGCAAGCATATAATAAAATAGATTTACTTACACACGAAATATATACCGCTTGTATATCCTGTTGCGAAAAGACCAGCCCAGGCCACATAGATGTAAGGTGTCATAGCAACTGCTCCAACTCCGAGACTGCATAACACCATCATAGTCGCCATGAGAATGTATATGTTAACCAGCCTTAGGAGAAATGGCGAAATCAAACTCGATACAGCAACTGCCATGCCAAGTACGAGAAACAGCGATGCAATTTCTCCAAGATCTACGCTGAATAAACATTGCAGGTCCGGCAGTGAAGGTCCAATGATGCTGAATGTAAACCCCTGGAAGACAAATTTAATATAAGTAATGTATTTAACATTTAACCTCTATTATATATTTTGGGGCGGGATAGCGCAGTGGTTAGCGCGTTCGGCTTCGGATCAAGAGGTCCGGGGTCACGGCAACTTTGTCTGCAGTAGAGAACTGTTCTACACGCAGCGTTTTAGACTCTCTGTTGACATGCAGAAATTCAAACAAGTGGTTACACATGGTTTTGGGATGTCCCCATTTAAACATTATGAACGAATTTAATGTTGTTTTAAAATTTTTCTGGAAAGAAATTGTCTTATAACAAATCAAACAAATGTTACAAGGAAATAACCGTCGTATCAGATCACGTTCTTAAAATCGGTACACAGTCTTGCCTGTATCTTTCTTAAAGAAAACACTCTAACTATCAACACTACACAGTTTCATGACCTTCGTAGACAAATGCAATGAAGTGTGATTTGATTCTAAAATGAATGTTCTATTTTGAACGTTTGTTTAATCCTGTCCAATCCCAGTGTTGTAACGCTTAATGTCAAAACATGCAAAGCAATTTTACAGCTTATTTTACAGAAATGTTTTATATACCTAACTTTGTTTTATATTCAATCTTTTTACTTTGCATATGAGCTTTACAAAAAAAAATTGTATTCAACTGATATCAGTTTCCATGTAATATATAGAGGACGAGTAGCAATATATAATCGGGATATAAATGTACGACCCAACCCTCTCAAACCCGGACATTTATATCCCGATAATGTACTGCTACGAGTTCTCTATCTATCTTAGAGCACAGTCAAATGTTGAGACCTTGAGTCAAGTCCTTTCGGAAAGGGAACACAGCAGATCATTTGTCAGTGTAATAAGTGTTTAATTGTGTATTATCCACATAAATAAAACAATCAGTTGACATTGTTTGTTGTTTTGATGGAAGTCTGTGAACCAGTTTTATGAGCATGATACCCGAACACAACCAGACAAGTGTACATCTATCGGGATATAATTGTACTCCACGTGACCACAATACAATCATATGATTGGACGAAAGCATTTGACTGTGATCTAAGTATTTTTTATTTATTTTCACAAATGTATTTATAAAATTATTCGTTTGCTAATCCTTTTCCCAATATATCCTAATTTATTGTATGCTATATATAATATATATATCATTTTCTGGTCGTAAAATACTGTTTAACCAAACAGGTTCAAATTTATACATAATGTGGACATAAAAATTATGAAATTAATTATTATAAAGGTCACAGAAGAAGCATACTCAAATCATTTGATGAAGTAATAGGTAGAGGAACAAACTGAACAAAATTCACATTCATGTTTTTATTCATGATGAAGCATATAGAGTATTTAGGTATACATATTTTCAAATTAAAAAAGGCTTACAATGCAACTATATATATGACATGGGACATTAAATGACAACAAATATAAATAACTTTCTTATTGCTAATGGATGCAAGGGATTTCAATTACAATATTAATCTATGATCATTGACAACGATTTTCTTCTGATTCACCATTGATTTGTTCGTTACGTTTCTGTTGACCTTGAAGGGAAATGAAGAAACGACGACGCATGCGCCAACTATTTGACAACTCTTAGGTTGTTAGAATGACAATGAACACTTGGCAACTTGCAACACGCATAGTTTGTCATCAAATGTAGCTGTAATGAAGGTATATAATCGATGTGTGCCTTTCAAAGACGTTATTGTAAATTTACTTTTGAACCTGATATGTTAACTTTCATTGTCAAAGTAACAACGCTAATTATCATGTTGACAACCAACAGTTGTACACTATGAAAATGTCATTGTCATGCTATGAATGTCAGTATAAAAGGTTGTCAAAACGACAATATACTTCCTTCATTGTTTGTTCATCGCACCCGTTATACATGTGCTCCTCTTACTATATAATGTATATGTATGTCACAAGTATATTCAACAATGTTATATGATTATGTACAGGGGCGAATGTATACTGGGAGACCGCATTTCTAAAATGTCAATGTCTCTCTTCGAAAACGGTTACAGACTGGAAACATTCCGGGTACTTATTGAACGAGGGTACCTTTTCAATCCGTGCAGTCGGGTAATTGTTCAACGTTGAAAAAAGACCCGAGGCGTTGAAAAGTGACCCCGGGTCATTATTCAACGTTGAAAAAGTACCCGCCGGGTATGTTTTCAACGCGGGTACGTTTTCAATCTTACACCGGCGAGACGAAGTCAGTAACAAAAGAAAATACTCAATACGATAAGACGGAAATGGTCAAGGGAGATAACCGGTGACGGATGGCTAACAAAATGACCTCGCATGCTTTGCAACGAAGTGATATGAATTGTCATTGGCTCGCAGGTCCAAGCTGCGAAGCGGTTTGATTGACTCACGTCGGCCAAGGGCGGGTGATTTGAGTACAGATTTCTCTGATGAAATTTCCCATGGGTGAAGTTGAGAGTAACGGAGCATATATACAACCCTGGGTAACCGAGGATGACAGAAATAAAACTGATGCCCAAGTGATTTATTTATTCTTATAGATTTGATACAATACGCATTTAAAACAATAGTACTTCACAATGACTTTCATTTGAACAATATGATGCATATGTTGACAATATAAACTTAAGGTATTCGTGAGATATGAATTATAACCGCGGCATAGTTAATCATGTTAAGCAATTTGACCACAAAATACAGGACAATTTGGACAAATGAGCTCGGGCAATTTGTAGGTGGTACAATTCGAGTGGTACCCATAGAAACAACGCTACAACCATTGGCAAATTAAAACTTAAAACAACTAAGGTGCATTCCATTAAAACATGCGCTGGAAATTCTCAGCAATCGGATTATTCATCGAAATGCTATTTTGGTCGCTCGATGATTTCCGAATGAAAGTTAAGGCTAACTAAAAAAGTTGAATGTTTCTCGGGCAACGTGTGCGCGTGACAATTTTTTTTAAGTCATTTAAAAAAGAAATTAAGAATTTGTCAAATCAGTTTGCTAACCCTATAAGCCATCTACCAAAACTATGGGTCTTCAGTAACGCATATGCTTCCGTTTTTAAGACTTCTACAACAAGGGAGCACGGTGGTGTAGTGGCTAGTACGCTGGATTCTCACGCCGTCGACCCGGGTTCGAATCCCAGTCAGACTCAAAGATTTGTGACTTGGGTCGAATACTGTGTTGTGTCCTTGGGCAAGGAACTTAATCCACATTGCACTCAGTCTACCCAGCTGTACAAATGGGTACCTGAATACAGGAGGTACTGATGAAGCGCTTAGTAGCAGCTCTGAAAGTACAATTCCTTCAGGATAATAATTGTAGCGCTTTGAGCATACTTAGGGTGTGGAAAAGGCGCAATATAAGTATTATATTATTATTAATAACTTACATGCTATATTATGATGAAAACAAATAAAATGTGCCCGAGAGATATTAGACTTATTACTCCTTTTTACCTCACATCGGCTATAAGATCTTTGGCGTTTTGAGAAAGCTCCAGCGAGATGAAGCCTATTTTGTAATTGTCTTAGCGGCGGAATGCCAAAAAGTTTACCGGGACAACCCTAGGTGTCGATCAATATCGGATGAACACGGTATAATCTAACATAAAAAATGTTGACCTAAAGGTGATTAGATTACCGAAATACCTTGACACTTGGATTGAGATTTGTACTAAATCATAATTAGACAACAGTATTTTGTATGTGCGATCTTTATCTAATTGATCAAATAATTGCTTGTTCCGATTTTACATTGAAACGAATGAACCCGAAATACAAATGAATACCCGGTTTTTTTTCCCATTAATAAACGTATTCGAATTCATCTCATGACATCATGCCTAGCTTCTATGTGCGCGGCGGGATAGCGCAGTGGTTAGCGCGTTCGGATTCGGATCAAGGGGTCCGGGTGCGAATCCCGCCAGGGGCACGGCTTTGTCTGCAGTAGAGAACTGTTCTACACGCAGTAAGGTTTGGGTGCAATGCCACACTGAATTTTAGCGTAGTACCACCCATTCGCTAGTTCCAGCCGATGCTCGCAGGTTTCACCGCAATGCATGGCCACATGGCGTTGCGAGCTTTCTCCCTGCCATAATACTAGCAGCCGCGATATAAGTGAAATACTCTTGAAAGCGGCGTTAAAACCAAACTCACCTCACCTTTACAATACACTCAACCGCAAAAGAAACGTCATTACACACAATGCAAGATTAGTCAATCCACGAGTGATTGAAAGCGGCGTTAAACTCCACCTCACCTGACCTCACCTTCTATGTGTCAACTTTATCTAAATTTTTTCAAATTGTTACTTACTCTCATTACGCCGTAAAGTCATGAACCGGAAGTACAAATTAATACCTGAATTCTGGAATCAAAGTACTCACCCCATGAAAAATGCCGTATGAGAGGAGAAAAAGTTGGATTGCTTTTGGTTTGGGATCCATCGTTAATGGGGAACTCTAGCCATTGATTAAAATTTAGTTTAACAATAACTCTTTATATTAGAACCGTGTCATAGTGAACTCATTACACTTTAGTATAGCACATGTCATTTGAAGAATTATGGGATTTAATCTGGGGTTATTTATGTCTACAGAGCTTGACATTAAAGGGTCACATATTGTAGGTAATTTCGTATCGTTGATATCTGTCTTACATGAAAGGCATTGTAGTACATTTTTGCATTGTTAAAGGGACAGTAGCACGATTTTTGCCTCAAATATGTTGATGAAATGTTTTTGAAAAATAATGTCACTAATAGTAAAACATCTCTCTCTTCAGAAAATCAAGTTAATAGATGAGTGTACATGGTTCTATAGAGCCATGGGAATCGTTTTTGTCATTCAAAATAATAAAATGTGTTCACAATAAAATGGCCGCCATGCAATTTTTGCTTTATGCGCAACACCGTTTTTACCACTACGGATAATTGGATTGTGTAATTAGATGCTTTACCCTCTAAAGTAAATATAAATGACATAAACTATCATTGTAAATGGGAAATTTGAAAAAACAAATTTTCCCCAAAACGTGCTACTGTCCCTTTAAAATATGCCATTGAGAATAAAAAAATGTATACAGTAATTCTTTACTTAATAGGGCCTATTACAAGTCCAGATTATGCATAGTCGTTTAAATTTACAATTGTTACATTTCCTTTCAGTTTGTAAGGTCTCTTTATTTCCATTAGAAACGTGCTACGGCCCCTTTAAGGTAACATAGGAGTAACATATGGAATCTATTTAAACATTGTCAGTTTTAGAAGATAAATGAATCGTCATCGAGTATATTAAAGAGGCAGTAGCAGGATTTTTGCTCAAATAAGTTGATTAAATGTATTTGAAAAATAATTTCACCAATAGTAAAACATCCTTCTCTCTTCGGAAAATAAAGTTTAAAATGAGTGTACATGTTTCGGTAAAGCCATGGGAATCGTTTTTGTAATACAAAATAATAAATTGTGTTCACAATAAAATGGCCGCCATGCAATTTTTGCTTTATACGCAACATCGTTATTACCGCTACGGATAATTGGTTTGTGTAATAAGATGTTTTACTCTCTAAGGTAAATTTAAATGATATAAACTATCATTATAAATGGGAAATTTGAAAAAATAAATTTTGCCAAAAACGTGCTACAGCCCCTTTAATACTTATATGGTTACATCAATATCGCTAGTCAAGCCTCTCAATGGCAATTTGAACTGGCATACAAAAGAACAGGAAGACTTCGGGATAACTTTTTTATTGTGGAAAAACACGACGTTTTGGAGTATATAGTTACTCCTCCGTTTGGTGAAATAAAGGTTTATTTTCCGAAACGTGTATTTTCACAGTAAAAAATTGTTATCCTGAAATTCTTCTAGTCAAGTCTAGAAATGACTTCAGTTACCTCTGTGGGGTGTAAATGTTACGTTGGAAGGAATGACTTGAGTTAATTCTTCTGGGAGCGAGTGTTACAGAGGTTACTAGGGAAGAAATGACTCGAGTTACCTTTTCATGTTATAAAACTCGCCTGTCTCTGCAAGACGTAACGTTATGTAACCAGACGAGAAGAGCACGATCTGCACGTGCACGATGTCTATTCCCAAACCCATCAATGTCAAGTTTAGCCAGACGGGGCACTTTTGTAGAGAACTTTTCTGCTGCTTGCGTTTGAACTTAGAAAGGACTTGGAAAGTAATACGTAAAATAAAAGTTGACCTTGTTTAACCTTCTAAAACTAATTCGTCTTCATCTATTATTTATTCAACATATTCAAATTGTATATGTGTTGTGTATTAAATAAAAATAAATAAAATTTGTAGTGATAAATAGTATAAATGTATTCATAATAATGAGAGATTTCAGGAACGAACTTCTCCAGCACCAAACGGTCAAGAGAGCTGAAAAGTTGTTTGGCCAATAGGGATTCTAAAGTGTGTTTTCGGCATTCAGTCTTGCAATGAAGAGTTCTAATCTTGTGTACAGAATTTGACGGAAAGGGAAAGTTAGTTATAGACTCTGTGACCCCTAATGTCAGTAATGAGCACCACATGTTAACAACTTCCCCTTTTTTCGCCCGATCCAAAGGTTTTAGGAACCATTTAATTTTATGTACAGACTCCTAAAGTCCCGGTGATTAACCACTCCGCTGTCCCACCCCTTAAGTGGCAAGAACAGGGACGCGTGTCACTCACCGGGATGCGCAAACTGAAGGTACTTGGCTCGTACGCCATGTCTGGTCGTGAACAATCGTGCACTTTACGTTGCGCACGTGAATGAGATGAATGCTTGATGAACCCGTGGCTAGAAAGTACGGCGGGTTGGAATTACCGCTTTCCCATAATAATATAAATAATAATAAACTGACTTGCAAAAGAAACGAAACCAAAACATTTTTGGTCCCAAATCAAACAAACGCATATTATGATATTATATATCGAAAATACATACATTTGGAAGGGTCTTTCGGTAAAAATAACCGTTAATTGACGTGACGTAAAGGATCAATTGTCCAGTTTTCGATCATCAGTATTTTTAGAACATTGAATAGAATAACGATATATTTTAAGGTTAACGGTGTAAGAAGGTTTACAAACACATGAGGAAAAGGCCAAGTCTCTTTTGTTAATGGCCGAGGTTGGAATTACAAAAGTTGTTCAATGGGTGACAAGTTAGTCTTTCAATGAAGTATTATTTGACTAATGAACAAACACCTGCATTATTCAGCTGTGGAGTATGACATCGAAAACTGAAAATAGTTGTAATTGAAAATCATACATATGATAACACCAACTGAGCTGTGCACCTTCTTTTGCCTGGTAGTTTAATTAATTGTTCATTGATATAATGGCATACCATAGAGAATTTCAAACGAGGTTCCTTTCCCGATGGACACATTTCAGAACGTCGAATCAATCATATTATTTCTAACATGATTTAAATGTTTCATCGATGTCCACCTAATTACATGTATTAAAGGTTAAGGTTACACAAAAATGGAACTACTTTTGTATAAATAAAATGCCCATATTTATATTATACATAGCATATTAAAAAGGTGGGAAATGTTATTTTTCTGATAAGTTAAATCTTAACTGTGAATTATACAAATTAAAATTCCACGTTTCAAAACTTTCCATTGCCAACGAAAACGACCCATGACTTATCTCCCCCTGATTTATGAATTTGCATGATGATATTTACATCTGGTGCCAAGCTATTTTCTACCTTTATGGATAGATTTCGTTTAACTCTCTCATTAAAGGCGCTGTAGCACGTTTTTTTTCAAATTTTATTTTTTCAAATTTCTCATTTATAATGATTGTTTATGTCATTTATATTTACTTTAGAGGGTAAAACATCGTATTACACAAACCAATGATCCGTAGTGGTAATAACGGTGTTGCGTATAAAGCCAAAATTGCATGGCGGCCATTTTATTGTGAACACATTTTATTATATTCGAATGATAAAAAAAAATCCCATGGCTTTACGGAACCATGTACACTCATTTGCAACTTGATTTTCCGAAGAGAGAAGGGTGTTTTACTATTGTTGACATTATTAATCAAATACATTTCATCGACTTATTTCAGCATAAAAACGTGCTACAGCGCCTTTAAGGCAGTTAATTGACACCTACTTTCAGTTATGATGATTATGGTTTCAGCCCATCATATATTTGTACATAACATGAATAAGTAGTATGAGCACCACATAAAGTAACAACACTCAATAGACTGTACAGGGATATTTTACAGTTATATATTATACATTCCAAATTGTTTTTTGGGGGATAGGAATAAATTTGCCTTAACTTATCAAAATAACAGGATTTGTCGAGGAAAATAGCTGGACACACTTTCTTTCCAATGGGAAGTTCAAGAAATACTTATAATAATAATAATAATAATAATAATAATAATAATAATATCACTTTATTGTCCTCATTACAATGAATTCGGAAATTCGGTTTGTGCCAGAGGCACCCGGCAGCCACAGTGCAGCGCCATTTCAAGCGTATTTCTATCCTTATAATGCTGAGCGCCAAGCAAGGAAGCAACAACTCCCATCTTTTAACGTATTTTGGTACGACGCAGCCGGGAATCGAACGCTCTACCAACTGAGCTACATCTCCGGTCAAATATTTGTCGAAGATCTTTATAGAATCAGCGAAAGGTGAAATTCATCTTCGATTTAGGCATGATATAGAGACGACACGATCTCTCCTCACCTCTCTCCTCTCTCCTCTCTCAGGATATTATACTTTCTACCTTCTGATAACATCATGCCAATATTTAAATAGCATTGGTCAAAAGAGAAAATTCCTATAGATTTTTGCAAAATAAGTTTGCCATGATTTCATAAGGCTTCCTCAAATTAATACATTTGTATAGTTTGGTCAAAATCGTTTGCAAATTTGAACTGCACCTCTCCTTGTGGTGTAGAAGGTTTGCGCAATTTTTCTCTGTAATCGTTCCGACGCAATTCATAGTTAATATATTCCACTTGACTGTAAGAAGTCTGACGTCATAATATAGCTCCTAATCCTTTTATCATCGCTTGCGACCATATTTATATTCCATTTTTTTGGAGCACGTGTAAAGGTATTGTGTAAAACGCATTCCGAAATAAGTATTCTATTTATAATTCCATAACGTATGGAACGTAAGATTCATTAAATATCCATTAATTGAAATCATATTTAATATTTTATATACATTTACTGATGAATGATCGAAACGTTAATAAGTATTCATCAATTAAGTATCTATTTCTAAAGCATTAATCAGTATAGTTAAACCAAGTAACATCTGAAGGCGCTCCTTAACTAAAATGTCATTGATTTATTTAGTTTTATTTTATTATATAGTGATTTTTAATTTCAATAACTCATTATTATAATGACCTTTTTTGTCGTTGCCAAAATGAACAAAATTACAAATCCATTGATTACCTTTCCAATAGCCAACTAGTTAAAATCTCAAAATGATCTCAATATCTTTATCGAGTACTGTTACAAAAAACATAGCGAGTAGTGGGAATGGGAACATACATTCGATCGTGACATCTGTGAAAGAGAACGCGGAGCTTATAATCTAGTGACATGTAAAAGCATCAGCGCTACTAAAATTCAATGGTTCCAAGATCTTGCATCAAATTTAACAAACGAATATAAATAGAGATTATTACCCGAGGAAGTGTGTCATATGACTTTTACGAAACGAGTGTGAATTTTTGTATTGCCCGAGCGAGAGCGAGGGTTATACATACATTTGCACGACTTTCGTAAAAGTCATATGGCACACTTTCGAGTGTACATGTGATATTTCTTTATTACCCATTCTATTTCATTTGATTCGCGTAAAATAAGCCAGGAAATGGCCCACTTCCTTTGAGACGGCAAGCTACAGTGACGTCACGAACAATCGCCTTATGACGTCACAGACGACGAAATACGGGAAGCCGCGGTGAAACAATCGTTGCTAGGCAAACGTGATATGTGCACATGTGCTCATATCAATAATATTAACTCGGTTATTTTCAACCATATGGGTAATAAATGTTGTTATTGTTCGAAAGAAATAAAGTCATTTGTTTTCTTATTCTGAGAATGTACCGGGGTACGGCCCGTTTGGAATGAATTGAAAAACGAGTTGTTCCCTGAAGCCAATAAAAAATATAAACATATCCGAGGAAACAGTGTTCCTTGGCTACACCCTAAGAAACAATAATCCTTTCGACATTATTGTGACCATTACAAAATATCACATATTTAAACAGAAGAATACACATAATACTAGATTTTAAAGATATTAAACGGGACCTTTCATATTGCTTTAAGTTAAATTTATATGCAGCAACTTTGAATTTATTTATTTTTAATTTAGTAAATTTTTGTGAAGTTGTCACCTGCTTTTTAATTAATTTACTGGTATCTGTTCTATGCAGTGTATGAGTAACTAATATAAAATGCACCAACATTTAAAATGATTTCTAATGTGAAATCTTATTTTGTAAACAAAACTTTTCTGAGTCATCTACGGTTAATTAGGCATTGATAAAATGAGCATGTTTTGATAATCCATTAGTAGTTTCCAATATGACGTATGCATTTATTTATAATTATAAATTACTTTTCATGCACCCTCTTCTTGACATTCATTCGTGTTAAAAGTATTATTTATTGGGGATGCATGTATTCACAGTCAATTATGTATGAATTATTCATGAAATTCGTATTCATGTACATTTGGCGTGCATTTGAAAAGTAACTGTTATGAGAATGACTTTGTTGATTGTAATTCAATAATGTTCGTACAGAGATTGTCCACAACATCTGGATTTTGTCAAGGTTGCATTCTAAGTTGTGTTCTTTTATTTTTTTTAATTTTTCCAACTTATTCATGCGGATTTAATGCAATGTTGCATTAATTACTTCAGGTATTTTAAAATTATCTTAAAAAACTTCAATATGTACATATTTTCCAAATAATTTGTATGGTACATTACCTAGGGTCGATCGATTGCAATGTAGAGAGATGTGCAATATATATGTTTTGAAATAATTCACGTGCAGCAGTAACTTCAAGGACCCTAAAATGTCCATGGTAGGCACCCAAACAAATTTGTTTCTGGTTTCCGCCCGCGTCAGTTTCAAACCCACGCCTCAGGTCTTTTATCTAGGTTTTAACAAAAGAAAAGGGCAGATAACTATAATTCTATACCCTCAAACCATTGGACATTGTAAATGTCACTCGCTTCTTTTGAGATGGAGTGTAGCGGTAAGATTACTGACCATTTGGAAATGTAACACATATTTATGATGGTTTGTGCTCTATTTATATAAATAATTGTGTAAATCTATTTTTTTTTAACTTTTGAGAAGTTTTTTTTAATTGGAATATATCCTTTCATTCGAAAAAAAATGTCGTAAATATCGCATTATTTTTGTCAGCCAGTAAAGACCAGAAATATTGTTGTTTTTTTAGGCCTTATGAATAGGTTTTATTCAGGTGATCAACTAGTATAACATTTGTTACTGTCGAGCGTAGTTAATCATGTTGTCCTCGTGTTTTGCAAGATGCAGTTTCACCCTTGGGTATGAAATTTGCAATCAACAGTCTTCTGTACTTAACTTTCATTTTGATACGACACTCTTTTGAACAATGGCACGATGGTGATTGTAAGAGGCTTTGAGGTGGCAGATTATTGAGCTCCATTCAGTAAAACTGCCCTTCAAGTAAATTGGTAGAAGCAATGTGTATTAATTCAAGGGTATCAGTCATCTAGTAAGGACTACACCTCAGTACGTCCAGAAACAGGCTCCGCAAAGCTGCTGTAGTGAGGATCAGGGGAGTCATTAGATGTCCCATCCTCGGTTACCCATGGTTTTATATATGCTCCGTTACTCTCCACTATATCACCCATGGGAAATCTGTACTCAAATTACCCGCCCTTGGCCGTCGTGAGCCAATCAAACTGCTACGCAGCTTGGACCTGCGAGCCAATGACAATTCATATCACTTCGTTTCAAAGCAAGCGAGGTCATTGTGTTAGCCATCCGTCACCGGTTATCTCCCTTGGCCATTTCCGTCCTATCCCATTGAGCATTTTCTTTGGTTACTGACTTCGTCACTCTGGCCAAGGGCGGGTAATTTGAGAACAGATTCCCCTGATAAGGTTTTCCATGGGTGATATAGTGGAGAGTAACGGAGCATATGTAAATCTTGGGTAACCGAGGATGCAGATGTCCATACGTGACAGACCGTAGGACGGTCAGACAGCTGAACCAAGTGACCGAAAAGGTCGATATTTCTCAAAACAGGTAGAACCCAACAGTCAGAAGTGTATCAAAACCCTACACATTTCCCTACACCCACTGACGGTTTTTGTTAGGACGCTACTAAATTATGTGTTAATAGACAAATAACAATTATCATTTGCACATTCTTAAATTTTGTATTAACAGTTGTCCAATAGAAAAGTACCAAATTTCATGAAACGGGGTAACTTTCTTTATTGGACAACTGTAGCCTGATAAAACTATATTCACATTTCAGCTTTTTAACAATGTGTATTTTTATTGTCTGTGTAATTTTATAATTGATACATCTTTTCATGCTAATTTCAGAGTTTTAAAGAATATAATCGGAAAGCGTCCTTTTATTCTGTCCCGATCAACTTTTGCCGGAAGCGGAAAATACGTCACACACTGGGAAGGGGATAACTACGCCAGTTTCACAGACATGTACTACTCGATACCAGGTAAGTGGCATTCTTATATAAATGTGCGCCATACTCATGTCTGAGTGACTAATGTGAAAATAATCATATATATTTGGTTATGGTGTGCTGCGCAAGGATACACGTGTTGCAAGGTAACTGTGGTGAATGCAAGATTCTTCAAATTTTTCATGTAGTACATTCTTAAATTGAGCCCTTGGTTTAATCAACATGGCACCAAATAGCAATTTTCATACTTTATATATTAAGATATTTTACAAATATGAAATGCTCAACCCGATCAAAACACAACCCGAAGTTACAATGCACGTTGTCATTTAATAACGTGGCATTTAATAACATGGCATTTCATAACATGGCATTTAATAAACGGTCTCGAACAAGCTTAACCGGGCAATAAAACAGGTATAAATTTAAAATAAGATTGCCTCTAACTTTACAGCATCGAGGCGAGAATACCCATGCCATGTTGAAAAATGGAGCATTATTTCGAATGCAGACGAAGGTCGTGATACGCGTGACGTACCTCTTATGCATTCGGAACAATGTTGGGTTTTTTGAGGCCCGCCTCTAGTAACGTCATTTATACCCCACTTCCGGTCTCGTTGCTATGGTTTCTTTTGTTACAAGTGTAGGTGTATTAGCCGATACACCTACACTGTTTCTGATATACCTACACTTTTCTAATATTCCTACACTTTTTAACAACTGAGAAACAATGAAGTCAATTTTCTAAATTTCCAAATTCTAAGTGATGATACTATAAAATGTCAGATTATAAATGAACATATACGGAACCTGGGATCGAACCCGTGTCCTGTTGCTTTCTGGCCGAACGACCTAACCATTACACCACAAAGCCAGTTGAAACTCTGAACATTTGTTCATGACCAAATGAATAAGGTTCTTATAATGCGTGAAATAATATCACAAATTTATGTTTTTCTTTTTATATAAGAATGTAATTTAATTCTGGGTGCAAAATGTCTTTACATACTGAAAGTCGTTTCTGTTTTCTCTTAACTTTGGCCACGTTGACATTAGCCATGCTGTTTATAGCGTTAGCTGTACATTTCAGCAAAATGCACATGTATCTGCGTTGACAATGCCGCCATTGGGCCATATCAATTATATTTCAAGCCCCAAACATGGGTAACCATACAACACAGCACGGACTGCGTTGTCACAGACGAGGCCGTATTTGTAATGTGCGTTCCATGCACAAGCTTGTTTACAGCTGTATTTGTTTAGAAATATTATGAAATAGTATCCGCTTACACTCGACCGTAAGTGGGGTATAAGACAGATATACCCATACTTTTCCTCGTGTATCAAATGATACCCTACACTTTTCCCCGTTGAAGCCTTACTCGGCTCCGCCTCGTAAGGGCCCCAAGGGGAAAAGTGTAGGGTATCATTCGATACACTCGGAAAAGTATGGGTATATCTCTCACTTAATGTGTATGTAGGTCTAATTAATGCTGAGTAGCCGCTGCATAACTTATAATCTCACGAATTTTGAATTTAGACCTGATATTTGAGTTATTTTCCCTTGGAAAAGAGCGAATTCGGCTTCATTTTTATTCGTGACAACTGAACTAATGTCAAAGTTACCTTTCTGCAATCTCATCCCAAAGCGTAATCGGACATTTCTGCTTACGATCTATATCACATAAAAGTTGAAATTCGGAACATTTGCATAAAGAAATGAAATTTCATGATTTTTATTCTTTTCTAGGGGTATGTTCATTGCGATATTTTTCATTAACCAGTTGCAATGTGAGTAACAAAATGGTCGATAGTTCATTTTGAAGCTGCTATGTCAATTTGATAAGGCCACAAGTTTTCAAGCTCACATAAATCATGCTACATGTACGTAAATGGCGGGCATTTGAATATTGGCTTTTTCAAATATCGTCATTGTTATTGAAGAACTGTCACATCTTGCCTAAATACGCCATTTAAATATGATTTAAAAACAACAGTTTTTGTGTTGAAGCTTCGTATCCAAAAGTTTATATGCTGAGAACATCGCCTTGGGCTCCAAGAAGATGCTTTTAGTATTAACGTACAGCTATTCATAGCACCATAACTCAAAAATCAAATGACGTATCAATACGTCAAAACCGATGGGGATTGATATCAAGCCTGCAGCAGAGAGCTTCTTAAATACTGTAACGACCTGAGACCTTGCGGAACCTAGCGGTTATTGAAGGTCAGGCATATGTTACACGCCTAGAATTTGCTTTTGGGGAATTAGCTTCGGGATCCGTTGCAACACCCTGAATGAACCATAAAGAGTCAGTTTCAGCGAGTTTTTAATTATGATGTAGAAATCATACAAATACAAGCATTCAAAGCAAATAATACATTATGACAGAAAACATAATTGAACAATTGATATATGCCATATACACGCATATATTTTCAAATGACTCACCTGTATGTGAACTAAATATACCGGAGGTAATGTGTTCAAATATACAGTAAAGACATGATATATTAATTCTGCTATTATCACTTTGTGACTAGTATTTCTACAATCAAATACAAAGCCATTGGAAATAGAAGATTGAAAACCTAACAAGTGATGTATAAATGTTTGGTATATACAAGCTGTGTGTGAACTGGTAATGTGTTCTACAACATATGGTGATATAAAATAAACTGTTATTTGATTGCAGTGAACTAGTAACATATTATAACATTATCATAATTAATTGACTGGAAATATACAGATGTCTAATATATATATACCATTGGTTAACATATGCCTATAACGTGGTATATGGAACGTACATGATAATGTGTGAACTACATAAATTATACCGAAAGAAATGCAATGCTGACATATGCACACTTCCAATACGAAAACATAATTAACGTTTCTACGGTAAAATATCGTGCATCATACGCATAATGCTACATGTGTATTTACAGGTGAAAAGTAAAAGATGGTAAGGGAATGGAATGTCAAAATGAAATATAATGATAAGATTTACTCATAGAAACATTATAAACGATACTCGATATGTAAGACTGTGTCAGAAGATATCTGGCAAATAAACACAAATTAACAATTTGCATATATGTATATTTACATAGGTATGTAAACGTGGCGCATGAACGCAATTGCAAGAGGTAGTGCAAATGTAGTTTTGCACATGTGCAATTTTGCACAGTACCGAATGATGAACATGATCCTGACTGGTCTTGCACAGCCATCATATTCCCTAGCAACCATGACAAGAGCATATCCATGGCAGCAGGGAGGGGAACCTACCTGTAAATTAAACATATCTCATAATGATTATGGGGATTGTTAAATCAAAACCTACAATAGGATCATTCAGGATCAAAGCACTTGTGTTATGAATAAGTGACAGAGAGACATTTTCATTATGTTTTCAAGACAAGGATCAGGACATCCTATATTTTGTTTTCATTCCGTCTATTTACCAATCCAAGATTTCAGAGTTTGCAAAGATACGAGCATAATATGCTCTTCCCAGCAAGAGCCCACTATAGGCCTAATAAAAAATCACAGACAATGTGCAACACAATCGAATAAAAAAAACATGATCCTGTGAAGGTGCAATAATAGGGATGTGTGAACCAAAACCCCAAATCTGCTCATAATCCATCAGAACCTCCCGCAGTACATCCCCTTCTGGAAACTTGATGACTTCAGGCGCCATCTTCTCCATCAAATCTTTGCAGACTCTTGAACACAGCTGTATAGATTTTGCAACACCAAAGAGATGGGCAACAGTTCTATATTCAGCTGTTGTTGCAAGCCAGTAGATTGTTATTGCTATTTGAAATCTAACAGACAATGCTTCATTTAATTTGTATTGGTTTGATTTTCCATGGATCCAGACAGTTGTGCTTATATATAGATATAAATTAGTCAAAAGATTATTGTGACATCCGTTATTCATTTGTGAAATTTTGAACAACATGGTTCTTAGAACTGTTTCTTAAAGATATCCCAACTCCTGCTATTACTGATGACCTTCTATGTCATCATCATAAAGGGGAAACATCTCCTTTGTCTCCGCAGTAAACCAGTGTCTACATGACCAAGGGTTGTGCTTAAATGAAGGTAACTGAAAATTTACCCTATCAAAATACATACCATCAGATGGCGCATGAACGCATAGCAAATTTTGCATTTACACACCTGAGTATATTTACATAGGGTGTATTTTTGCATACAGTGCAATTTTTGGCGCATGAATGGGGCTTGTGGTGACCATTATTGACATATTGGTAGCTCAGTTTATTTAGACATCTTTTGTTTAATTGAAATGCTTAAGGCGAGTCCGTCGTGTAATACCTAGCGTAATACCTCGCGGCAAATTATCAAAACAATACGTGTTTGTACATGCAATGACGCGACCCGAGTGTCACGGATTAAAACCTATTTCTACCAAATGACATAACATATGCATCTTAGAATAAAAATATTATTTACAAAAATCTACAGAATATATGTGTAATTTGAGACCAATTCAATTTTATGTACAGACTCCTAAAGTCCCGGTGACAAACCGACGTGCGTGTTTTTGTCAGTACGATTTTTGGAAAGGCCGCGGCCGCCACCGCCACGTTTTTTCTTCTTCTGAAAACGTCGGGAGGAAGTGGCAAGAGGTGAGGTGAGGTGAGTTGGGGTTTAACGCCACTTTCAAGAGTATTTCACTTATATCGCGGCTGCTAGTATTACGACAGGGAGAAAGCCCGCAACACCATGTAGCTATGCATTGCGGTGAAACCTGCGAGCATCGGCTGGAACTAGCGAACCATGGGTGGTACTACGCTGAAATTCAGTGTAGCATTGCACCAAAACCTTACTGCGTGTAGAACAGTTCTCTACTGCAGACAAAGTTGGCGGGATGCGAATACCGGACCTCTTGATCAGAAGCCGAACGCGCTTACCACTGCGCTATCCCGCCTCCGATTTTGAAGAACATCCAAATAACTAGAGCAAGGTTGAAGAAAGAGATAATGCCAGAGACTATGGCGGCTAAGGAATTGATGGTAAACATGGAAGTTTCCACTGGAATGGTACCATCTAAAATAGGCTCTGCCATTGTCTGGAATATAATCTCATCCTTTTTGGCACTATCTGCGATACGTTTAAGGCTTAAATGGGCTGTGTTATCGTTTGCAAGAACATTGGACTTTTGATGGGTATACATTTTAAAATTTGGAATGGAGAAATTCATTGCCGTTTGAAATGTTGTATTACCTTCAATAGTGGCAAGAGAGGAGGAATTGGAGGAATTGTTTCAGTTATGCAAGGTTGACAAGAACAAGTTGGGAAATTCCCTCTGAGGAATTGTTACATGAGGAGAATGCTGCAGGGTAAAAGAAATTTTCCGTTGCAATAAAACAGTCGCATGGGATCTCTAGGACACAAAACAAACAACCAGTAATAATTCGGTGACCATCTGGGCAGGCCAATCGAAGTAGAGATTGCCTATATACGAGTACATGGTCCGAATCTATCATATAGACTTGTGAAGGCTGCAGTGATATAGCGGAAGTCACAAAGAGTTTTGACATCCTGTTTGTTATTTTGAAAATATAGCTAATGAACATGTCGGTCTAGTCTTTGAGTGAAGGGCAACTTGGAAAGGACAAAAAAGGACAGTTTCATCCCCAGTACAATTTGTTTATCTTCCTACTTCGTTTTTCTCAGAATTTCTGTGTCGACTAAATTGTATACATGAACAGAATCGATATAGTTCACTTCAAAACGGCACCAAATCCATATCTTACTCTTATTTTAAAGCTTCACTGTCTAAGGAAGTGTATTTGAATGCGGTTGTTGTTAAAAAGTTTAGAGTAGCATTAGCCCAATTCAGGTGTTTTCGCATCACTTAAGAATTGAAACGGGTCAGTTTTATAATATAGACAGAAGTGATGGATTATGTTTACAATGCGACGAAGGTTATATCGAGGATGAATACCATTTTCTTCTTGTGTGTTCTAAGTTTAAAGAGCTCCGCCTCAATCATTTGCCGGAAACTTGTTGTAAAAATCCAAATAAAACTAAATTTAAAATCCTCATGTCAACATCGAATTGTAAACTCCTCAATAATCGAGCAAGCTTTATTTTTCATGCCATGTACCAAAGATGTTAATTGAATGATTGTTGATGTACACATCATGTCTTGTCATATATAACATATGTAGTTATGGGCCGATGGCCTACACTTCAGTAATATAGAATTGAATTGACTAAAGAAGCATTGTTCATTAATACATACTGCCAATCACTGAATAGTTCATTGTCACGAGAAATTTATTGATTACAATTCGTTTGTTTTATCTCGTAATCAACGAGACATAACAAAGTCGTTAAAGGTTACATGTCGTACCCTTCAGTAATAAAGAATTGAATCACCAGTACAAGACAATATAATAGAACTAGAGAACTCAACATAGTGCTGTTTGTCATACGAAATGGCAAGAAAATCAGGTAAGTCCAAGAGTTGAGTTGAATGAGATGATGTCTCATTGATAGGCAAGGGCATAGATAACAACTTGTACATGTGATATGGTTGTGTTATGGATGACATTGGGAACTTAAGTGAAATATAGACATTGGATTTGGATCGTGTGAAGATAACCTGACCCTGAGCAAAATAATGACTTGGTGATGTCTGCATATCCTAAAGGAGGGGTGGTCTTTGGAGAGAAGTTTTGAAATGTGATTTATAGTTTGCTGTAGGACCTCGGGTGGGAGAATTAAGGGGGATAACTTATTCTTAACCAAGTCATACATGCCCAATTTGAATTCTTCAATTTGGTGTTCTAAAGTTGCTGCTTTCTCAATCTGATCTATCAGCAGAGAAGTGAGAGTTACTAGAAGTGATCTTATAGACTGGGCATTATTCTCTAAAGCAGTAGTGGTAAACTGAATTGCATCATGATATACCTTTTACAGCATTTTTAAAACGCTTATCTACTACTTTCATAAATGAGGACATATGGGAAGCCATGTTGTTTGAGTGTTTTGTCAAAGCATTGCTATGTTGTGCAAGAATAGTGGAGAATATTTCATAATGCTGTTTAACAAGAGGGGTAGCATGCAGAGAGATGGAGAGCTGGTCAGTGAGACCTCGTTAGGGATGATGCATTGCAACACATCAAACTCCTGCCTGTTAGCCTCCCACTATCTCAGCCTCCCCCCTAAATCCTCCCCTCCATATCCTCTCTCTCCCTACCTCTCCCTCTCCAACCCTCCGCCTCTCTGGCCCCCTAACTCTCCTTTTCTCGCGAATTTCAAGGTCGTGTCAAGGGATTGTACTTTGGAGTATCACTTTGCAGGAACTATGATACATGTACTTGGACAACCAATTTTATCAAACATAAGTGTCAAGTTTTTGTCATTTTAAGACGGCTGCGGATAGTGAATTATGTTACTTAGACCCTGAAAAAAATTATTGAAACAATATTGAAAAGGAGCCTCTTTTCTGAAAATCCAATTTCTTACAGTCTCCTCTTCACAATTTCATAAAACGGTGATATTTTCAGAATAAATACTTTTTCAGAGTCTGATTCAATCTAATTCAGTCTTCAACATCAAACAATATAAATTCTGATGAGCTACAGAAACCCATGGCTTTATTTTTCTTCAGGTTGTAGAAAATCCGTGAGTTTAACAACATAAAATAATGAAATACTCCCCCTTGTTGTCAGTGTCATGCGAACGCGTAGTAATTTTGCTTTTACTCACATGAGTATATTTAATTATGAGCAAATTTGCTCATAGGAGTAAATTTAGTGCATGCGAACAGGGTATAACTTATGAGGCTTATCATCCATGGTAGGTATTCCATAACATTGTCCTTCATGTAATAATTATTGCGCGATCTGATACTATAATGAGAAACCATGATACCGAGGATATGGTAAGGTTGTGGACCCTGATAGGAAGGAAAAACCCGAGGATGCGATATTATCAACCGTTTTTGAGTGTAAAACAGGCTTTTTACTTGTTATTGCGTTATATTGAGGATCCCGGGCGTTATGTTAAGGATCCCTGGCTGATGTCAGCCTGTTAACAGCTGCGCTATATGAGTTACGTTTGTACCGTGAAATCTCGTCTTCCCCGTTGGTGCAGTAGACTAAGGCGTTAGCTCATTTACTACAGGTGATAGTGGATACGGGTTCGAGAGGAAACTTTCTGCAAAACATTTGCAATTTATATTCTGTCGTAGATATAAGAAATTTTTCAAAATTAGTCAAAGTTAGTTTCTTCAGATCTTTACTTTCAAGCCGTCATCTTAGCACATATATAAGGGTTTACAATCATTATAATTCCTTCTAACAGTGTTTACAACTGTCTGTGTAAACCCTCCTGGAGGGACTTACAATGTTGTAAGTCCCTCGTACCGGGTGATACGGTTTAGAAAGGTCGTTTCAAGTATCACGTTATATGGCTGGTAGGTTGATAAACCAACTACTTAGCTTTGCAACTGGGTCACTTTTACCCGACTGAATAATTATCAATTTGTTGGGCTATATTCCTGGCTCATTTCAGTAATATGCATATATTTTAGTTTTGAAAATCACATCTTTGTAAAAACCGGATTTTTCATGTTGATGTTTACGTCTTATTTCAAGGAAAATTGTGTTGGTAAGCAAATCGTTTGCTTTCACCTGGTTGATAATATTGAATGATGATTTAATGATTACATTCTGAAATATAATTTCAAACGGACATGGGGCATTGATCTCGTTACACCCCTTTACCTTTTATTCTTACCAAATTGGGGAAATATATCATAATGGTAATGGGAATAAGAGGTTTTATTTCATTTTATTTTTATTGGTTGACGAAACTACATTAAGCCAATTCATGAATTGCTAAGCTTACCTTTTTTTTATAGCTAAATCACATATATGAACAATTTCGATTATACCAATTTCAAGTCGCACGTCAGTAAAACATATAAAATAGAAAATCATGTTCAATCTATTTTTCATACAGCACTAAACTTGCAAAACGAAGCAACATACACGAGTTGCCGGCTGCAATGTGGTGACGTCATTTGGGGATGCAAGTACACTCCTATCTCGCTTTCCAACAGAGCAATTGTTTACAAAATAAACGAGTTGTTTACTGTGTCAATAAAACATTTTGAGAATAAAATTCAACAGTTACTTAAGAATCTTTCTGGAAAGAAGAGCGCAAGTTGCAAACGACTTAGAAGCTGTGAGAAAATTAATGAATTTATTAGTACAATTTGTATGTTACAGTCCAATCAAAGATCGTGAATCTGCGTCTTGTTTTTCGATTTTTTACACATTAAAATGATCTTGCGTAAGAAAAAACAACCAACTCGGTGCTCGGTATAACGTATTACCTGTCCTTCTTGAATTATGATGTCAAACTCCTCGCTAAATCTCGAAGTTTATCACAATAATTAACTCGGGACAGATAATCTGTAATTCTTCGCAACTCGTTGATTATTCTTTATAACAGTATACGGATCTGGGTCGTCGACTTCATATGTTTTCTAGTCACTAGTGTTTCGACAATACAAGTCACTGTGTTCCATAGCAACCCTACATTTTGCATATATGAGCACGGAGATACCATCGTAATCAGGTTAGTTATCAGTGTTGCTTAATTTAGCAACTTATTGCGTCTTTCTGATTAAACTTCAACCTGCTCTATGGACGATACACCTCAAGAACAGCAAAATGAACAGCAAAATAAACAGCAAAATGAACAGCAAGATGATTGTCCTGATACTTCTGTTTCTTGCTTTGTGTGCTGTATCTAATGGATGTCCAACAGATTCATTTGGCTATGGCGGCTCCTGCTACAACTTGATCTGTGTGAGTGCAACTTGGGCTGAAGCGATGGCCTACTGCAAGGAAGCTGGTACCCAGTTGGCCATGGTTGAGACTGCCGAAGAACACAACTTTTGTATAGTATGTTTGTAGCAAGTAATCGCCGAACTAGAAGGGAAGGTATGACAGTTCAAATGACACTGAAACAAGGGAAGAAGACTATCGCGGGAATCGGGTGAAGAGAGATTAAGTAGCATCAATTGATCAAATTATGTTGAATAATCGGCATGTTAATTTTGTTTTGTATGTAGTAATAAATAAATATATACGGTAGGTATATTTTCATATAGACTGAACGATTGACTGTTCAAACAAGCGAGACACCATTGCACATTTATAAATAACATTGTGTATTTAATATAAAAGATGACTGTATTTTAAGTTTGTCAATTAAAAAAGTCTATATATGATGTAATGCAATGCAAACCATTTTCACTTCACATTCATGAATAAATAAATGAACTTCCTTAAGGCTTTGCTGACCAACGAATCCAAGACCATTGATAGTAGGGGAGTGTGGATAGCGGGTTTAGACTACCTTGCTGAGGGGGACTGGCAATGGGGATACCACAGGCGTGCTATAAGTACCTTCTTCTGGGCTCCGGACGAACCCAACGACAAGATTAATGACCCCAATGCACAGGACTGTCTAATGATGTCCGGAGTATTTCATTTCAACTGGGACGATATCCACTGTTCAGCTGAGGAATTCTTTTTGTGTGAAAGCAAGGAATCTATGAACCCATAGATTTGAGGGGAAGTTATTTTTGTCATCAATAATGAACCGTGGAAGAACAGGTGTTAATAAATGTAGATAAATATAATGTCTTAAATTATGTGGTTAGTGTATATGTGTTTTGTGGAATCATATTTCCTTTTGAAATTATAATTTTCCATTTTATTTTGAATATTTTAGAAGGTGTTCATTGTATGTTGTTTCACTGCATGAAACTGAATGTACTTTCGCCATTTTTAATCCCTATGTTAATAACTTTCTAAATGAGTTTTGTCTGTTTTGACATACTTCGACACTTTGACACATAATTTGTATTAACGAAGTGGGTCATTTTTTTAGAAATAGTGATAGATAGTGAACAGACATAACAGATGCAACATTGTTTATGTTACATTTGTCTATGTTACATTTGGGATTACACTATATGCAACAATACACATCTTTGTACTGTCTTCTGAACGAATCCTTTCTGGGATTTGAACCCGCATCCTCAGAGTTAGGCACCAGCCGCCAGCACTGATTGTACCAACATCTTATATAATTACCCATTCGACTCCTACAATAGCCTGTGACGAATGCTTAAGAAAGATCTACATTTATTCAGTGTAGAACATAGACTATCAACGAACGCATAAATTGCTTAAAGGTGCAGCAATTTTTTTTTATCCAGAAAAATCACACATGCTTGGCTTTCTGTGAAATGTATATAAAGTATCAAAACTCATAGGCGCCAGAACCTAAATATACATATACGTATACCTGTCTATATAACAAATAAAGATAGTGAGATACAACTTCATTATATTAAAACTGTTATGCAGATACTTCAAAGCACTTTGTCACCTTTTTTTCTAATATAATGCGTAATCATGTCAACAATACTAAAACGCATTATTACCCATATGGTTAAAAATAACCGAGATAATATTGTTGATATGAGCACATGTGCACATATCACGTTTGCCTAGCAACCATTGTTTCACCGCGGCTTCCCGTATTACGTCGCCTGTGACGTCATAAAATGATTGTTCGTGACGTCACTATAGCTTGCCGTCGCAAGGGAAGTGGGCCGTTTCCTGACTATTTTACCGCGAATCAAATGGAGTAAAATGGGTAATAAAGTAATTATTACACTCGAGAGTGTGCCATATGACTTTCACGAAACTCGTGCAAATTTATGTATAACCCTCGCTCTCGCTCGGGCAATACAACAATTCACACTCGTTTCGTAAAAGTCATATGACACACTTCCTCGGGTAATAATCTCTATATATTCAAGCCTATCATATAAATATTTCTCAAAATACGCACATCATTAAACCACATACCCATATTAAAAAGTTCAAATGAATAAATGCTACGTTGCATTAAATCGACATTGGAACCCTTGGCTGCCCAAGCATCGGTCCAAGCGAAACCTAGTTGGAGTTGTCATTCGCAATGCACTCTCCTACTGCGTGTACAATGAAATGTACTGAAAGACAGGACCCAGCTTCATACTCAAACTTTCAAGCCAGAAACACATATGTACGTTGGGTTAACGTTGCAATACTTCTCTACGCAGTATGCGTTATACTCAAACATCCACTTGCACCATCATAACTTTCCAAAAATAAACATCCTATCTTCACTTCTTAAAAAGTCAATAGAGCCTCTTGTGTTAATTATCATTGTCTATTTGGATACGTCAGACACGATACTTATGTTCTAATTCGCTTCGCACAAACGAACATCAAATATTTACTTTCTAAAACTTACTCATATCATGGGTGTCATCTACCGCAGCCCGGAGGCGAGCAGGTTTATTTCCGACATTACTGTACGGTGTCAACGATTAAAGAGATGCGACAGTTGGTGAGTCCGAAGTTCATCCAAGGTTGGGAATGCACTTGGCTGTCCAAACGCATGAAGATTCCAGACAAGGAAGAGTCAGAAGACTAGCAGTCCAACCCGAAGAGAGGAAGTACATCCATCAGTAAACACAGGGAGAAGGAGGCTTCACTGTGAATCCGAAGCACTCCGGCGTACGGTATCGTGGATGGGTCTGTGTCCTCATAGGCAAACGCCCCATCTTTTTCTGCAAAATAGAAACATTCATAACTATCTATGTAAGCCAGATACACTCTTATGCCCAAAACTGAACAATCATTTGTCATGTATTTACTTCTAATTTGACACTTTGATACAAGTGCATAATGTCTCTGCAATACGCATGTGACACATACATACATGTTACATGTAAACTCATCTTAACAAGTCCTATCGGATCAGCACCTACTCCACTCGCCCTAAGACCAAACAGTGTGGCCGACAATCAGATCGGCGCTACCCAAAGTTCAATTGGCGTTGCTCCAAGTCCAATCGGCGTTGCCAAAGGCCAATCGGCGTTGCTCCAAGTCCAAATGGCGTTGCTCCAAGTCCAAACAGCGTTGCTCCCAATCCAAACGGCGTTGCTCCAAGTCCCATCAGCGTTGTTTCAAGTCCCATCGGCGTTGTTCCAAGTCCCATCGGCGTTGTTCCAAGTCCAATAGGCGTTGCTTCAAGTCCAATAGGCGTTGCTCCAAGTCCAATAGGCGTTACTCCAAGTGCAATCGGTGTTGTTCCAAGTCCAATCGCTTTTTCTACTCAGCATCGTCTTGGCAACATCACATCGCCCTTCGGCTCCATCACAATATTAATGCCACTGAGGTCCGTCACGTTGCCACTCACCACCATCACGTTGCCACTCAGCACAACATACATTGCCACTCGGCACCATCAGCACTTTGCCACTCGACACCATCAGCACGTTGCCACTCGGCACCAACAGCACTTTGTCACTCGGCACCAACAGCACTTTGCCACTCGACACCATCAGCACGTTGCCACTCGGCACCATCAGCACTTTGCCACTCGGCACCATCAGCACTTTGCCACTCGGCACCATCAGCACTTTGCCACTCGGCACCATCAGCACTTTGTCACTCGGCACCAACAGCACTTTGCCACTCAGCACCATCAGCACTTTGCCTCTCGGCACCATCAGCACTTTGTCACTCGGCACCATCAGCACTTTGCCACTCAGCACCATCAGCACTTTGCCACTCGACACCATCAGCACTTTGCCACTCAGTACAATCAGCACTTGGTCACTCGGCACCACCAGCACTTTGCCACTCAGCACCATCAGCACGTTGCCGCTCGGCACCATCAGCACTTTGTCACTCGACACCATCATCACTTTGCCACTCAGCACAATCAGCACTTGGTCATTCGGCACCATCAGCACTTTGCTACTCGACACCATCAGCACGTTGCCGCTCGGCACCATCAGCACTTTGCCACTCGGCATCATCAGCACGTTGCCACTCGGCACCATCAGCACGTTGTCACTCGGCACCATCAGCACTTTGCCTCTCGGCACCAACAGCATTTTGTCACTCGGCACCATCAGCACTTTGGCACTCGGCACCATCAGCACTTTGCCTCTCGGCACCATCAGCACTTGCCACTCGGCACCATCAGCACTTTGCCTCTCGACCCCAACAGCACTTTGCCACTCGGCACCATCAGCACTTGCCACTCGGCACCATCAGCACGTTGCCTCTCGACCCCAACAGCACTTTGCCACTCGGCACCATCAGCACTTGCCACTCGGCACCATCAGCACGTTGCCTCTCGACTCCATCAGCACGTTGCCACTCAGCACAATCAGCACTTTGTCACTCGGCACCATCAGCACTTTGCCACTTGGCACCATCAGCACGTTGCCTCTCGACTCCATCAGCACTTTGCCTCTCGGCACCATCAGCACTTTGCCACTCAGCACAATCAGCACTTTGTCACTCGGCACCATCACCACTTTGCCACTCAGCACAATCAGCACTTTGTCACTCGGCACCATCAGCACTTTGCCTCTCGGCACCATCAGCACGTTGCCACTCGGCACCATCAGCACGTTGCCACTCGGCACCATCAGCACGTTGCCACTCGGCACCATCAGCACGTTGCCACTCGGCACCATCAGCACTTTGCCTCTCGGCACCATCAGCACTTTGCCTCTCGGCACCATCAGCACGTTGCCACTCGGCACCATCAGCACTTTGCCTCTCGGCACCATCAGCACGTTGCCACTCGGCACCATCAGCCCTTTGTCACTCGGCATCATCAGCACTTTGCCACTCGGCACCGTCAGCACTTTGTCACTCGGCATCATCAGCACTTTGCCACTCGGCACCATCAGCACTTTGCCCCTCGGCACCATCAGCACTTTGCCACTCGGCACCAACAGCACTTTGCCACTCGGCACCATCAGCACTTTGCCACTTGGCACCATCAGCACACTGCCTCTCGGATCCATCAGTACACTGCCTCTCGGCACCATCAGCACACTGCCTCTCGGCACCATCAGCACGTTGCCACTCGGCACCATCAGCACGTTGCCTCTCGACTCCATCAGTACACTGCCTCTCGGCACCATCAGCACTTTGTCACTCGGCATCATCAGCACTTTGCCACTCGGCACCATCAGCCCTTTGCCACTTGGCACCATCAGCACGTTGCCTCTCGACTCCATCAGTACACTGCCTCTCGGCACCATCAGCACGTTGCCACTCGGCACCACCAGCACTTTGCCACTCGGCACCATCAGCCCTTTGTCACTCGGCACCATCAGCACTTTGCCACTCGGCACCATCAGCACTTGCCACTCGGCACCATCAGCACTTTGCCTCTCGGCACCATCAGCACGTTGCCACTCGGCACCATCAGCACTTTGCCACTCGACATCATCAGCACTTTGTCACTCGGCATCATCAGCACTTTGCCACTCGGCACCATCAGCACTTTGCCACTCAGCACAATCAGCATTTTGCCACTCGGCACCATCAGCACTTTGCCACTCGGCACCAACAGCACTTTGCCACTCGGCACCATCAGCACTTTGCCACTTGGCACAATCAGCACGTTGCCTCTCGACTCAATCAATACACTGCCTCTCGGCACCATCAGCACGTTGCCACTCGGCACCATCAGCACGTTGCCTCTCGACTCCATCACTACACTGCCTCTCGGCACCATCAGCACTTCGCACTCGGCACCATCAGCACTTTGTCACTCGGCACCATCAGCACGTTGCCACTCGGCACCATCAGCACTTTGCCACTCGACATCATCAGCACTTTGTCACTCGGCATCATCAGCACTTTGCCACTCGGCACCATCAGCACTTTGCCACTCAGCACAATCAGCATTTTGCCACTCGGCACCATCAGCACTTTGCCACTCGGCACCAACAGCACTTTGCCACTCGGCACCATCAGCACTTTGCCACTTGGCACAATCAGCACGTTGCCTCTCGACTCAATCAATACACTGCCTCTCGGCACCATCAGCACGTTGCCACACGGCACCATCAGCACTTTGCCACTCGGCACCATCAGCACTTTGTCACTCGGCACCATCAGCACGATGCCACTCGGCACCATCAGCACTTTGCCACTCGACATCATCAGCACTTTGTCACTCGGCACCATCAGCACTTTGTCACTCGGCACCAACAGCACTTTGCCACTCGACATCATCAGCACTTTGTCACTCGGCACCATCAGCACGTTGCCACTCGGCACCATCAGCACTTTGTCACTCGGCATCATCAGCACTTTGCCACTCGGCACCATCAGCACTTTGCCACTCGGCACCATCAGCACTTTGCCACTCGACATCATCAGCACTTGGTCACTCGACATCATCAGCACTTTGCCACTCGGCACCATCAGCACTTTGCCACTCGGCACCAACAGCACTTTGCCACTCGGCACCATCAGCACTTTGCCACTTGGCACAATCAGCACGTTGCCTCTCGACTCAATCAATACACTGCCTCTCGGCACCATCAGCACGTTGCCACTCGGCACCATCAGCACGTTGCCTCTCGACTCCATCACTACACTGCCTCTCGGCACCATCAGCACTTTGCCACTCGACATCATCAGCACTTTGCCACTCGACATCATCAGCACTTCGCACTCGGCACCATCAGCACTTTGTCACTCGGCACCATCAGCACGTTGCCACTCGGCACCATCAGCACTTTGCCACTCGACATCATCAGCACTTTGTCACTCGGCATCATCAGCACTTTGCCACTCGGCACCATCAGCACTTTGCCACTCAGCACAATCAGCATTTTGCCACTCGGCACCATCAGCACTTTGCCACTCGGCACCAACAGCACTTTGCCACTCGGCACCATCAGCACTTTGCCACTTGGCACAATCAGCACGTTGCCTCTCGACTCAATCAATACACTGCCTCTCGGCACCATCAGCACGTTGCCACACGGCACCATCAGCACTTTGCCACTCGGCACCATCAGCACTTTGTCACTCGGCACCATCAGCACGATGCCACTCGGCACCATCAGCACTTTGCCACTCGACATCATCAGCACTTTGTCACTCGGCACCATCAGCACTTTGTCACTCGGCACCAACAGCACTTTGCCACTCGACATCATCAGCATTTTGTCACTCGGCACCATCAGCACGTTGCCACTCGGCACCATCAGCACTTTGTCACTCGGCATCATCAGCACTTTGCCACTCGGCACCGTCAGCACTTTGCCACTCGGCACCATCAGCACGTTGCCACTCGGCACCATCAGCACGTTGCCACTCGGCACCATCAGCACTTTGTCACTCGGCACCATCAGCACTTTGCCACTCGGCACCATCAGCACGTTGCCACTCGGCACCATCAGCACTTTGTCACTCGGCATCATCGGCACTTTGCCACTCGGCACCGTCAGCACTTTGCCACTCGGCACCATCAGCCCTTTGTCACTCGGCACCATCAGCACTTTGTCACTCGGCACCATCAGCACTTTGTCACTCGGCACCATCAGCACTTTGCCACTCGGCACCATCAGCCCTTTGTCACTCGGCACCATCAGCACTTTGTCACTCGGCATCATCAGCACGTTGCCACTCGGCACCATCAGCACGTTGTCACTCGGCACCATCAGCACTTTGTCACTCGGCACCATCAGCACGTTGCCAATCGGCACCATCAGCACGTTGCCACTCGGCACCATCATCCCTTTGTCACTCGGCACCATCAGCACTTTGTCACTCGGCATCATCAGCACGTTGCCACTCGGCACCATCAGCACGTTGTCACTCGGCACCATCAGCACTTTGTCACTCGGCACCATCAGCACTTTGCCACTCGGCATCATCAGCCCTTTGTCACTCGGCACCATCAGCACGTTGCCACTCGGCATCATCAGCACGTTGCCACTCGGCACCATCAGCACGTTGTCACTCGGCACCATCAGCACTTTGTCACTCGGCACCATCAGCACTTTGTCACTCGGCATCATCATCACTTTGCCACTCGGCACCGTCAGCGCTTTGCCACTCGGCACCATCAGCACTTTGTCACTCGGCATCAGTACACTGCCTCTCAAGACCCAGTACCGATGTCACTCGACAGGCATATCCATCATCAAACCCCTGTATACCACATCAACCTTTCGAATGTCACACGACATAAACATGCACACACGTGACACAAATCAACTGTTTCCCACAGCCAAACAGATCGCACAATACATACACATGCACACGCATAAAGCAATGTGTATAATTGAAGCAACTATTTCACACAGCCTTACTGATGTTACACGACAAACACGCATCTGTATAATTGAAGCAACTATTTCACACAGCCTTACTGATGCTTCAAACAAACACGCATGTGTATAATTGAAGCAACTATTTCACACAGGACACACATGCGTACGTATTATAAAAGTAACTAGTTCACACATCAGCCTTACTGATGTCGCAAGACACACGAGCATACACGTATATGTATTATCAAAGCAACGGTTTCACAAATCAGGCATACCAATGTCCACATTAACGTGCATACGTAATATCATAAATGTGCAACACAGTGGTGTAGTGGTTAGCATGATTGCCTCTCACGCCAACGGCCCGGGTTCAAATCCCGGTGGAGACCTGGGTCTTATACTGTGTTGGGCCCTGGGCAAGGCACTTCATCTACATTACACCTAGTCCACCCAGCTGTTTAAATGGGTACCTGAACACGGGAGGTACGGAGCTTAGTAGCGGTAGTATAATTCCTTCAGGGTAATAATTGTACCGCCATTAAGCAGTGCTTGCACTGGATATTAGGCGTTAAAATGTATATTATTATTATTATTATTAAATACTGCATTCCAAATCAGGTTTACCGACTCTCCAAAAGCATGCATACATATTCTCACAACTATACTCCACGTCAGTCTTACCGATGTTATTCGACATAAACAAGAATCCGTAGTGTAGTCTATCTTCCTCTAGTTTACCATTACCACGTGCCATAAACATTCACTCGTCCTATCAAAACTTGAGTCAACGCCAATATTCTCACTGACACATGACATAGACATGCAAACATTCACCCGTATAATCAAAACCTTCATCCTTATTCCACATCAGCATAATGAGTATCACACGACATAAACATGCACATGCGTTACATACGTAAAGACGCACCTGCAATTAAAAGTACATGTAACTGGAAGCATTACCGGTGAAAACACTTTAAATATACAAGATAAATTTGTTAAAATCAATGAATCGGAACCATGCTCGCCCGCGAAAGTGTAGACCTCGAATGAACCACAGGTGAACTTCACCTGTGAATGAACACACAACTTCTTCAACCTTATTTATAACCTCCGCCACGGGTCCACACACGCACGTCCTTCACGTGCATTGCATGCATCTGCCTGCGGTAGTACTCTCTCATAATACCGTATTTACCATAAACAAATACATGTACATGCGAACGTTACGTACAATATCTGAATTTTTCGTAGGTGAAAATTCTGTGTTCACTTCTCTCACGAGGTTATTTGCAATGTCTTTCAGGTTGAGAAAGACTTTGGAATAGAGAGTCAAATTTGTGTGTGAGGCCTGTTATATAACAGAGGTTATGTGGGATGATGTGAGTTGAGTAACCTGTGGGGAGATAGCTAAATATGAATGTTTCGTGTTTGCAAAATTCCAGTATATTAGACACATTGACTCCATCAATTACAAATAACTGTTGTATACACAAACGAGTCACTTACACAAACCTAATGGAGATGATAAGAACCATATTCTTAACTACTGGAGCATCATAATGACCTTTACTCGTAACTAAAAAACTATCGTCTAGACGTCATTATGCCTGGAAACGTATCTACCTTGGTATTCACTAGCGATGGCGAATGAGATCAGCCAAACAAAACTAAGCAAATATACAAAAGTATGGTGACACAGTTGGGCCATCGTCTATCTTGACATCTTAAAATGTCCGCTCGAAGGTAGTTCAAGGGGTATGACTGATGTAGCGATACCTAAATACTCAGAGTAGAGTTTTATATATGGTACGATGATGGATTGGTCAACCATCTTGCTGATAGAACTCATAGAAAATTCTCATTAGACCTACGAATGTACTTCTAATATTGAAGAGTTCCACACTACTGTCGCTTTGTATGTTGCATCATTTTTTTCGAATACGGATATGTGTTTTCTACGGATACGGCTTATTGGGTCGTTAAATGATTTGTTTTACCCGTTAACTTAGAAATATATTGTATAAACCTTATTAATAAATGGCAAATTTGAGAAAACATAATGTGCAAAAAAAACTTTCTGTACCGACTTTAAGTTCTTTTTTTGAAAATGTAACACCTTAACGTAAAATTTCCAGATACTAAGTTATTTTTATAAATATTTCACATGTATTTGGTAATACTTATCACATATCTACAAACTTTCGACTAAATCAGACAATTTATCTCATGCATAATGTTGACTTTCACAGTGAAAATCGAATCTCGATATCATTGGAATTCAACTATAAGTAGGAAATATCAACTTTAGATATTTAAATTATATATTTTGAAATTTAAATTTTATATCTTGAAATTGCTATTTATGATCTCAAATGTTTAAAATGTTGCAATTTTTCATGAAGAAAACAGAAACAAAAATGGCCCTAATGGGTCACCATACAAATAGATAAAGCATAAGTCCAATTATCGTTACCCACTTCAACACTCAAAAGCAAACACAAAAACGATGTTCTGCTGTCAAATCTGAAGGGCGGACTTGTTGCAACCACATTTAACATGGTTCCATCCTTGTCAAGAATGAAGATATATCTACAAGTATTTCTCGCAAGCTCAATGTTGGTTGCTGTTGTGTTGGCAAGTGAATGTCCAAGCGGTTTCCTACGCCATGCAGACTCCTGTTACGTCCTGGTGCGGGTCCAGGCAAGTTGGGCAGAGGCATCTATGTATTGTTCAGCTGTTGGTGCCCATCTTGCTACAGTTGAATCAGAGGCTGAACACAACTTCATTAAGGCACATTTAATCCAAGAGTCTTCAACTATTGATGGAACAGGAGTCTGGATCGGAGGGCAGGATTACATTGAACACGGGACTTGGAGATGGGGATCCAAGAATGTGATTTCACAAACGCATTGGGGCGTCAATCAGCCTGATGGACTCAAACGTGGACACGTTTTCAAGAGCTGTGTGACGTTCCTAAAGGGAACGTGGATGTGGGATAATGATTTTTGTTCGTCGAAGAAATTCTTTCTGTGCCAGGTGGAAGCTCCCCAGCATTATATCGTTGGTTAGACATACTGGTGAAGGTTGTTGAGGAATACATTTAAATGACGATTAAATATTTCGTTAGGATGTAAACAATGATATACATGGCATGGATTAAACTTTATAAGTTTAAATCATCGAGGTATGTTCATTGTCATATTCATTATGACGTGAGTCAAGAAATGAACTTTCTATGAAACTATTTAATGGGAACTGGCAAATTAGTGCACTTTGAACCGTTCATGTTTTGTGCTGTGTACGTTTTTTCATTCAGGAAAAATTAATTAATGTTGTTCAAATTGAAATATGACAAAGTTTTTATGTTACACAATAAGTATCCCGAATCCGTACCTATTTTGTTTATTTTTGTAATGAAAATATTTCACTTATGAGGTCACATGTATGAAAATGTGATTTTGTTTCACTGTACTATTGCAATCACACACATCTGATTGAATAAACAAGTTCATAACAAACAAGCTATTATCAGTTTATACAGCTACATACATGTATTATCAATTACGTTTGTCAATACATTAGAATTAAAAAGAATGTAATTTTTTAAGCGAACAAATGTAACAGTGTTATATTTGGATCACCATCAAATGTACAAAACTAAACCAATTTTTGTTTTATCTTTTGTATCCGTTTACATTTGATACATGGCTGTTAAAGGGCTAAAATTATTCCAGATGTTACTACAATATAATTACACTTCGATGTAAACAATCGGCGAATCGTGAACTGTTTCAACGTTAGCACCTTAACTACTCATTGTCATGACAATAACCTCTAGTCTGGTCGATTCCTTATACCTAGACGCATTCAACAAAATTAGTTTAACTTCGATTCATGTAAAGTATGTACTGTAAACAGTAAAAACATTACTCACCGAAACAGGAGAACCTTCTTCGGACGCCATTTTGTGATGTGTGCATTTCCGGCATCGACCGAGAATTCACGGAAAAGGACGAAGTCGTCTCCGATAGAGACGTTCTTCCTTCCGAAATCGGAATGATTGTTTCAGTAATTACCGTGGATTCACCGATATAGCTGCGTTTGTTTCGAGAAAAGAAGCAATATATTCCATAATGGTCGCTTTTCTTTCAAGTTTGGATGGATTTTCTTTAAAATTCACGCATTTCCTTCAATTACTTAGGGGGGCCTGACCATATCTGCACATTATGTCTTGCGAGATTCGCACCAACCTCCTAAGAGTTAGACACCAACAACCACCACTGACTGTACCAACATTCGAATACCACAATTACCTCGTTCCGCAGTAAACAATGTTGCACATGCTTCAGAAAGTATCACATGTGAAGGAACATTATGCTTAAGAAAGTTTCACATGTGAAGGATTATTATTTAACATAAACAATGTTACACATGCTTAAATAATAATAATAATAATAACTAGGATTGACACGTCAATACTTAGGTCTTCAAGACTTCTGCTTGACCTAGAACTCCATGTTGGACTCAGGGTTATTAGTCTGTTTCTCCGCTTTAAAATGAGCTATCAAACATGTCTCTATCTTCAGTAGTTTTTTTACAAAAAATCTCCAAAGAAGGTACCCCTCTGAAAACGGAAAAAACACATATTAATGGACCCCTACATTACATTTCTCACGATTAAGACAAAATGGTTAATATTTCCATATTAAGGTGGAACATAGAAAATGTTGTGCTTTAATTTCCACTTAAGAAGATGTAATCATCATTTAGATTGCATACATAATAAATGCGTTATGCTGTTCTAAATATTCAAGAAAATAGTCAAAAATGCTTAAATTTGGACCCCTAGACATCACTTGCGATGTTCGAGGCTTAACTATCAACTTTTTGATGAAAGCGGTCAACATAAAAGTTGTTCTTCTTGAAATTGTGCATACGTAGGTGTATGTAAAATTTCAATAGCATAAGAAGTTAAGCAGTTATGAACCTTTCAACTTTGTTGAAAATGGCGATTTTTAAAAAATGACAAACTTCTATGACATGTCACAAAAAAACTAAGACAGATACGAGCTTGAAAAATATTGTCCTTAATATATGACGTTTCTACATCACCATGATCTATTTATAGTCTTCCTATCTTCAGTGGTTCATTATCAATAATTCCCCAAAGGATACACACCTCAAAAAGTCTCAAAATCAAAATATTTCACTGTTTTGGGAATATGCTCAAATTATGCCCAAACTAATAACTTTTATATGATAATGATATGTTATGGAATTGTTATACAGGTTATTATAAAGAGATTGAAATAAGTAACTTTGACATAAATTAATTTGTTACAGAGTTATGCCCCTTTGAACATGCAGCCGAAAAATGAACATTTAAAAAAACACCATATTCAAGGGCAGATAATTAAAGTTCTAGGTGGAAATTTGAAAATCGGGCTTCTACAGGCCCTCTGAAATTTATTTGGCTTTCAAATGAGCTCTCGCATATAGTTGTATGTGTTGCCGTTAATTAGAAGAAGATTTTCAAAGACGCGTACCCTGAAACTCGCGAAAGTTCACGAAATTTTCGGTTTTTTCAAAATAGCAAAAAATCTATTATTACGGCCGAGAACCGCTATAGGCCAAATCGATGGAGAATGCTGTTGGTCACATTTTGGTGAAAGTTTTGTGAAATTATCTTGATTAGTTCTTGAGCTATTAAGGTTTGAAGTTTCAACTTCAAGGGGAAATAACTCAGGAAAGAAGTCGAAATTGAAAAATCGAGCTCCGTTATGAGCTAAGTTGGGTCACAGGCTATCACCCCTGAAATTTTCAGAAAAATCAGTCCAGCCGTTATTTCAGAACTCAACGGACAAAATCGGTACAAATAATAATAATAACTAGGATTGCCACAGGCAATACTTAGGTCTTCAAGACTTCTGCTTGACCTTGAACTCCATGTTGGACTCTCAGTGATTCGCAAGTTATTCTGCTTTAAAATGAGCTATCAAACATGTCTCTATCTTCAGTAGTTATTTTATAAAAATTCCGAAAAGACAATGACCCTCTGAAAATGGAAAAATCACGAAAAAATGGACCCCTACATGATCTTTCTCACTATTAAGACACAACGGTAAACATTTTCATAATAAGGTGTAACATAGGATATGTTATACTTTGATTTCCACGTAAGAAGATGATATCATCATTAAGATTGCATACATAATTAATACGCTATGTTCTTCTGAATATTCAGGAAAATACTCAAAAATGCTCATTTTCGTACCCCTAGACATCGTTCGCGATGTTTGAGGCTTAACTATCAACTTTTTGATGAAAGCGGTAAACATAAAAGGTTTATTCTTGAAATTGTGCATACGTAGGTGTCTATGAAATGTCAAAAGTATGAGCAGTTAGGCAGTTATGAACCTATCAACTTTGTTGAAAATGGCGATTTTCGAAAAATGACAATTTTCTATGACTTGTCACACGTAAACTATGACAGACACATGCTTGAAAGTTATTGTCCTTAATAAAATGATGTCTCTCCTTCAAATTGAGCTATTAAACATGTTTGTATCGTCAGTGGTTTGCGATCGAAAATTCTTCTAAAAATATGCCCCTACAAAGTTCTCAAAATCACGAAATTTCATACATTTTGACAAATGCGATAATTGTGGCCTAACTATCAACTTTTACATCATAAAGATCTGTTATACAAATGTTAAGTAACGTACTGTGATCAGATGGCAATAAGTATCTTTGACATATCTTCATTTCTAACAGAGTTATGGCCCTTTCAGCATGAGGCCTAAATTCGGTCTTTTTAAAAATGACCATCTTCAATGAAGGATTATTAAAATTCAAGGATGAAATTAAAAAATCGACTTCTACAACCCTCTGAAGAATTCATTTATCTTCAAAATAAGCTATCACATTTAACTTTATTCAAAGAATTGAAGGAAAAGAAGGGTTTTTTAGACGCATACCCGAAAAATCGCGAAAGTTCACCAAAAATTCAGTTTTTTTAAAATAGCAAAAAATCTATTGTTACGGCCGAAAATCGCTATAGGCCTTATCGATGGGGAATGTTGTCGTCCACATTTTAGTGAAAGTTTTGTGAAAATATATTCATTAGTTTTCGAGTTATTGCGGTTTTAAATTTTGACTTCAAGGGGAGATAACTCAAGAAAGAAGTCGAAAATCCAAAATCTGTCTCGTCTATTTCCAGACATGGTTACATGCTATCATCTCTGTAAATTTCATGCAAATCAGTCCAGCCGTTAATTCTGAAAGTTCTGGACAAAAAAAGTACAAATAATAATAAAGAATAACTAGGATTGCCAAGGCAATACTTAGGTCTTCAAGACTTCTGCTTGACCTAGAACTCCATGTTGGACTCAGGGTTATACATCTGTTTCTCTGCTTTAAAATGAGCTATCAAACATGTCTCTATCTTCAGTAGTTTTTTTTACAAAAATTCCCCAAAGAAGATACCCCTCTGAAAACGGAAAAATCACATATTAATGGACCCCTACATTACATTTCTCACGATTAAGACAACATGGTTAATATTTCCATACTAAGGTATAACATACAAAATGTTGTGCTTTAATTTCCACTTAAGAAGACGTAATCATCATTTAGATTGCATACATAATTAATGCATTATGCTGTTCTGAATATTCAAGAAAATACCCAAAAATGCTTAAATTTGGACCCCTAGACATCGCTTGCGATGTTCAAGACCTAACTATCAAATTTTTTATGAAAGCGGTCAACATAAAAGTTGTTCTTCTTGAAATTGTGCATACGTAGGTGTATGCAAAATTTCAATAGCATAAGAAGTTAAGCAGTAATGATCCTTGAAACATGGCTGAAAATGGCGAGTTCTGAAAAATGGCAATCTTCTATGACTTGTCACACATAAACTATGACAGAAAAATGTTTGAAATTTATTCCCCTTAATTTAGGACATCTCTACTTCACGATGATATATTAAACATAATTGTATCTTCAGTGGTTTACAATGGAAAATTCTACAAAGGAAGTACCCCTCGAAAAGTCTCAAAATCACAAAAGTTTACATTTTTGGGAATATGTCCAAATTGTGCCTAAACTATCAATTTTTACATGATAATGATATGTTATGGAAGTGTTAAGCTGGTTATTATGAAGAGAATGCAATATATAACTTTGATGTAGCTTAATTAATAACAGAGTTATTCCCCTTTGAACATGCAGTAGAAAAATGAATATTTAAAAAAAGACCATTTTCAAGGGCAGGTAATACGAATACTAAGTAGAAATTACAAATTCGAGTGCCAAGGATCTTTTAGGAATTCATTCATCTTCAAAATGAGTTATCACACATAGCTGTATGTATTGCCGTGAATAAGGAGAAGATTTTCAAAGACGCGTACCCTCAAAACCGCGAAATTTCACAAAATTTTCAGTTTTTTCGAAATAGCACAAAATCTATATATACGGCCGTAAAAATGGTATAAACCTTTTTGATAGGGAATGTTTTTGCGCACATTTTGGTGAAAGTTTTGAGAAAATATATTGATTAGTATTCGAGCTATGAAGGTTTAAAGTTTTGACTTCAAGGGGAGATAACTCGAGAAAGAAGTCGAAAATCCAAAAAGTGACTCGTTATGTTCTAAGTTGAGTCACAGGCTATCATCCCTGAAAATTTCATGCGAATCGGCCCAGTGGTTACTTCAGAAAGCTCTGGACAAAAAAAGTACAAATAATAATAATAATAATAATGAAGAACACGGATAATAACAATAGGTCTTCTGACTTTCGTCTTGAAGACCTAAAAATCAGGATAATAACAATAGGTCTTCGAGACATACGTCTTGAAGACCTAATAACTAGGATTGACGCGTCAATACTTAGGTCTTCAAGACTTCTGCTTGACCTAGAACTCCATGTTGGACTTAGGGTTATTCGTCTGTTTCCCCGCTTTAAAATGAGCTATCAAACATGTCTCTATCTTCAGTAGTTTTTTTTACAAAAATTCTCCAAAGAAGGTACCCCTCTGAAAACGGAAAAATCACATATTAATGGACCCCTACATTACATTTCTCACGATTAAGACAAAATGGTTAATATTTCCATACTAAGGTGCAAAATACAAAATGTTGTGCTTTAATTTCCACTTAAGAAGATGTAATCATCAGTTAGATTGCATACATAATAAATGCGTTATGCTGTTCTGAATATTCAAGAAAATAGTCAAAAATGCTTAAATTTGGACCCCTAGACATCGTTCGCGATGTTCGAGGCTTAACTATCAACTTTTTGATGAAAGCGGTCAACATAAAAGTTGTTCTTCTTGAAATTGTGAATACGTAGGTGTCTATGAAATTTCAATAGCATGAGAAGTTAGGCAGTTATGAACCTATCAACTTTGTTGAAAATGGCGATTTTCGAAAAATGACAATCTTCTATGACTTGTCACACGTAAACTATGACAGACACATGCTTGAAAATTATTGTCCTTAATAAAATGATATCTCTCCTTCATCATGAGCTATTAAAGATGTTTGTATCTTCAGTAGTTTGCGATCGAAAATTCTTCTAAAAATATGCCCCTCAAAAGTTCTCAAAATCACGAAATTTCATACATTTTGACAAATGCGATAATTGTGGCCTAACTATCAACTTTTACATCATAAAGACCTGTTTTACAAATGTTAAGTAACGTACTGTGATCAGATGGCAATAAGTATCTTTGACATATCTTCATTTCTAACAGAGTTATGGCCCTTTCAGCATGAGGCCTAAATTCGGTCTTTTTAAAAATGACCATCTTCAATGAAGGATTATTAAAATTCTAGAATGAAATTAAAAAATCGACTTCTACAACCCTCTGAAGAATTCATTTATCTTCCAAATAAGCTATAACATTTAACTTTATTCAAAGAATTGAAGGAAGAGAAGGTTTTTTTAGACGCATACCCGAAAAATCGCGAAAGTTCACAAAAAATTCAGTTTTTTTAAAATAGCAAAAAATCTATTATTACGGCCGAAAATCGCTATAGGCCTTATCGATGCGTAATGTTGTTGCCCACATTGTGGTGAAAGTTTTATGAAAATATATTCATTAGTTTTCGAGTTATTGCGGTTTTAAGTTTTGACTTCAAGGGGAGATAACTCAAGAAAGAAGTCGAAAATCCAAAATCTGTCTCGTCTATTTCCAGACATGGTTACATGCTATCATCTCTGTAAATTTCAAGCAAATCAGTCCAGCCGTTAATTCTGAAAGTTCTGGACAAAAAAAGTACAAACTAGGATTGCCACAGGCAATACTTAGGTCTTCAAGACTTCTGCTTGGCCTAGAACTCCATGGTGGACTCTCGGTTATTCATCAGGTTCTCTGCTTTAAAATGAGCTATCAAACATGTCTCTATCTTTAGTAGTTTTTTTTACAAAAATTCTCCAAAGAAGGTACCCCTCTGAAAATGGAAAAATCACGTATTAATGGACCCCTACATGATCTTTCTCACTATTAAGACACAACGGTAAACATTTTCATAATAAGGTGTAACATGGGATATGTTATACTTTGATTTCCACGTAAGAAGATGATATCATCATTAAGATTGCATACATAATTAATACGCTATGTTCTTCTGAATATTCAGGAAAATACTCAAAAATGCTCATTTTCGTACCCCTAGACTTCGCTCGCAATGTTTGAGGCTTAATTATCAACTTTTTTATGAAAGCGGTCAACATAAAAGTTTGTCTTCTTGTATTTGTGCATACGTAGGTGTATATAAAATTTCAATAGCATAAGAAGTTAAGCAGTTATGAACCTATCAAATTTGTTGAAAATGGCGATTTTCGAAAAATGACAATATTCTATGACCTGTTACACGTAAACTATGACAGACACATGCTTGAAAGTTATTGTCCTTAATAAAATGATGTCTCTCCTTCAAATTGAGCTATTAAACATGTTTGTATCGTCAGTGGTTTGCGATCGAAAATTCTTCTAAAAATATGCCCCTACAAAGTTCTCAAAATCACGAAATTGCATACATGTTGACAAATGCGATAATTGTGGCCTAACTATCAACTTTTACATCATAAAGATCTGTTATACAAATGTTAAGTAACGTACTGCGATCAGATAGCAATAAGTATCTTTGACATATCTTCATTTCTAACAGAGTTATGGCCCTTTCAGCATGAGGCCTAAATTCGGTCTTTTTAAAAATGACCATCTTCAATGAAGGATTTTAAAAATTCAAGGATGAAATTAAAAAATCGACTTCTACAACCCTCTGAAGAATTCATTTATCTTCAAAATAAGCTATCACATTTAACTTTATTCAAAGAATTGAAGGAACAGAAGGTTTTTTTAGACGCATACCCTAAAAATCGCGAAAGTTCACCAAAAATTCAGTTTTTTCGAAATAGCAAAAAATCTATTGTTACGGCCGAAAATCGCTATAGGCCTAATCGATGCGGAATGTTGTTGCCCACATTTTGGTGAAAGTTTTATGAAAATATATTCATTAGTTTTTGAGCTAATGCGGTTTGAAGTTTTGACTTCAAAGGGAGATAACTCAAGAAAGAAGTCGAAAATCCAAAATCTGTCTCGTCTATTTCCAGACATGGTTAAATGCTATCATCTCTGTAAATTTCATGCGAATCAATGAAGCCGTTAATTCAGAAAGTTCTGGACAAGAAAAGTACAAATAATAAAGAATAAAAATCAGGATAATAACAATAGGTCTTCACGACATACGTCTTGAAGACCTAATAATAATAAAGAATAAAAATCAGGATAATAACAATAGGTCTTCAGACATTCGTCTTGAAGACCTAATAATCTCGACGATAACAATAGGTCTTCAGACATTCGTCTTGAAGACCTAACTAGGATTGCCACAGGCAATACTTAGGTCTTCAAGACTTCTGCTTGACCTAGAATTCCATGTTGGACTCTCAGTTATTCGCCAGTTTCTCTGCTTTAAAATGAGCTATCAAACATGTCTCTATCTTCAGTAGTTTTTTTACAAAAATTCTCCAAAGAAGGTACCCCTCTGAAAACGGAAAAATCACATATTAATGAACCCCTACATTACATTTCTCACGATTAAGACAAAATGGTTAATATTTCCATACTAAGGTGTAACATAGAAAATGTTTTGCTTTAATTTCCACTTAAGAAGATGTAATCATCATTTAGATTGCATACATCAATATTGTGTTATGCTGTTCTGAATAGTCAAGAAAATACTCAAAAATGCTTAAATTTGGACCCCTAGACATCGCTTGCGATGTTCGAGGCTTAACTATCAACTTTTTGATGAAAGCTGTCAATATAAAAGTTGTTCTTCTTGAAATTGTCCATACGTAGGTGTATGTAAAATTTCAATAGCATAAGAAGTTAAGCAGTTATGAACCTTTCAACATTGTTGAAAATGGCGATTTTTTCAAAATGACAAACTTATATGACTTGTCACCAAAAAACTAAGACAGATTTGAGCTTGAAAAATATTGTCCTTAATAAATGACGTTTCTACATCACCATGATCTATCTAAAAACTTCCTATGTTCAGTGGTTCATTATCAATAATTCCCCAAAGGATAAACACCTCAAAAAATCTCAAAATCAAAATATTTCACTGTTTGGGAATATGCTCAAATTATGCCCAAACTAATAACTTTTATATGATAATGATGTGTTATGGAATTGTTTATCTAGTTATTAGAAAGAGATTGCAGTCAGTAACTTTGATATAACTTCATTAATAACAGAGTTATGTCCCTTTGAGTGCGAGCCCCAAAAATAAGTTTTTCAAAAAGTAAAATTTTCAAATTGCTGTAGCTCGTTAACCGTTAAAAATAGAGCACGGGTTGGGGGGATTACTTTTTGCAGCATTCTTTTAGCTTTCGAATGAGCTACTGCCCGATGTTGTATGTATTGCCCTGATTTAGAAGAAGATTTTTGAAGACGCGTACCCTCAAAACCGCGAAAGTGCACCAAATTTTCAGTTTTTTCGAAATAGCAAAAAATCTATTATTACGGCCGAGAACCGCTATAAGCTTAATCGATGGGGAATGTTGTTGCCCACATTTTGGTGAAAGTTTTATGAAAATATCTTGATTAGCCTTCGAGCTATTAACGTTTGAAGTTTTGACTTCAAGGGGAGATAACTCAAGAACTAGGTCGAATTTTAAAATTCGGGCTTCGTACAGAGCGAGATCTTGACAATTTCTATCATCCCTGAAAATTCCAAGCAGATTGATTCAGCCGATTTTGCTGAATCGTGTTAACAAGATACGATGAAATAATAAGAATAATAAGACTAGGATTGACACGTCAATACTTAGGTCTTCAAGACTTCTGCTTGACCTTGAACTCCATGTGTGACTCAGGGTTATTCGTCTGTTTCTCCGCTTTAAAATGAGCTATCAAACATGTCTCTATCTTCAGTAGTTTTTTTACAAAAATTCTCCAAAGAAGGTACCCCTCTGAAAACGGAAAAATCACATATTAATGAACCCCTACATTACATATCTCACGATTAAGACAAAATGGATTTTATTTCCATATTAAGGTGCAACATAGAAAATGTTGTGCTTTAATTTCCACTTGAGAAGATGTAATCATCATTTAGATTGCATACATAATTAATGCGTTATGCTGTTCTGAATATTCAAGAAAATAGTCAAAAATGCTTAAATTTGGACCCCTAGACATCGCTTGCGATGTTCGAGGCTTGACTATCAACTTTTTGATGAAAGCGGTCAACATAAAAGTTGTTCTTCTTGAAATTGTGCATACGTAGATGTATGTAAAATTTCAATAGCATAAACAGTTAAGCAGTTATGAACCTTTCAACTTTGTTGAAAATGGCGATTTTTACAAAATGACAAACTTCTATGACTTGTCAGAAAAAAACTAAGATAGATTTGAGCTTGAAAGATATTGTCCTCAATATATGACGTTTCTACATCACCATGATCTACTTAAAGTCTGCCTATCTTCAGTGGTTCATTATCAAGAATTCCCCAAAGGATAAACACCTCAAAAAATCTCAAAATCAAAATATTTCACTGTTTTGGGAACATACTCAAATTATGCCCAAACTAATAACTTTTATATAATAATGATGTGTTATGGAATTGTTAATCTAGTTATTAGAAAGAGATTCCAGTCAGTAACTTTGACATAACTTCATTTGTAACAGAGTTATGTCCCTTTCAAGGCGTAAGTTTTTCAAAAAGTTCAATTTTCAAATTGCTGTAGCTCAGCAACCGTTAAAAATAGAGCAATGGTTTGGGGGATACGTTTAAAGTACATTTACTCAGCTTTCAAATGAGCTATAGCATGATGCTGTATGTATTGCCGTTATGTAGGAGAAGATTTTTGAAGACGCGTACCCTCAAACTCGCGAAAGTTCACAAAATTTTCAGTGTTTGCGAAATAGCAAAAAATTTATCCTGCCGGCCGAAAACCGCTATAGGCCTAATCGATGAGACATAGAAAATGTTGTGCTTTAATTTCCACTTGAGAAGATGTAATCATCATTTAGATTGCATACATAATTAATGCGTTATGCTGTTCTGAATATTCAAGAAAATAGTCAAAAATGCTTAAATTTGGACCCCTAGACATCGCTTGCGATGTTCGAGGCTTGACTATCAACTTTTTGATGAAAGCGGTCAACATAAAAGTTGTTCTTCTTGAAATTGTGCATACGTAGATGATTGTAAAATTTCAATAGCATAAACAGTTAAGCAGTTATGAACCTTTCAACTTTGTTGAAAATGGCGATTTTTACAAAATGACAAACTTCTATGACTTGTCAGAAAAAAACTAAGATAGATTTGAGCTTGAAAGATATTGTCCTCAATATATGACGTTTCTACATCACCATGATCTACTTAAAGTCTGCCTATCTTCAGTGGTTCATTATCAAGAATTCCCCAAAGGATAAACACCTCAAAAAATCTCAAAATCAAAATATTTCACTGTTTTGGGAACATACTCAAATTATGCCCAAACTAATAACTTTTATATAATAATGATGTGTTATGGAATTGTTAATCTAGTTATTAGAAAGAGATTCCAGTCAGTAACTTTGACATAACTTCATTTGTAACAGAGTTATGTCCCTTTCAAGGCGTAAGTTTTTCAAAAAGTTCAATTTTCAAATTGCTGTAGCTCAGCAACCGTTAAAAATAGAGCAATGGTTTGGGGGATACGTTTAAAGTACATTTACTCAGCTTTCAAATGAGCTATAGCATGATGCTGTATGTATTGCCGTTATGTAGGAGAAGATTTTTGAAGACGCGTACCCTCAAACTCGCGAAAGTTCACAAAATTTTCAGTTTTTACGAAATAGCAAAAAATTTATCCTGCCGGCCGAAAACCGCTATAGGCCTAATCGATGAGACATAGAAAATGTTGTGCTTTAATTTCCACTTGAGAAGATGTAATCATCATTTAGATTGCATACATAATTAATGCGTTATGCTGTTCTGAATATTCAAGAAAATAGTCAAAAATGCTTAAATTTGGACCCCTAGACATCGCTTGCGATGTTCGAGGCTTGACTATCAACTTTTTGATGAAAGCGGTCAACATAAAAGTTGTTCTTCTTGAAATTGTGCATACGTAGATGTATGTAAAATTTCAATAGCATAAACAGTTAAGCAGTTATGAACCTTTCAACTTTGTTGAAAATGGCGATTTTTACAAAATGACAAACTTCTATGACTTGTCAGAAAAAAACTAAGATAGATTTGAGCTTGAAAGATATTGTCCTCAATATATGACGTTTCTACATCACCATGATCTACTTAAAGTCTGCCTATCTTCAGTGGTTCATTATCAAGAATTCCCCAAAGGATAAACACCTCAAAAAATCTCAAAATCAAAATATTTCACTGTTTTGGGAACATACTCAAATTATGCCCAAACTAATAACTTTTATATAATAATGATGTGTTATGGAATTGTTAATCTAGTTATTAGAAAGAGATTCCAGTCAGTAACTTTGACATAACTTCATTTGTAACAGAGTTATGTCCCTTTCAAGGCGTAAGTTTTTCAAAAAGTTCAATTTTCAAATTGCTGTAGCTCAGCAACCGTTAAAAATAGAGCAATAGTTTGGGGGATACGTTTAAAGTACATTTACTCAGCTTTCAAATGAGCTATAGCATGATGCTGTATGTATTGCCGTTATGTAGGAGAAGATTTTTGAAGACGCGTACCCTCAAACTCGCGAAAGTTCAAAAAAATTTCAGTTTTTGCGAAATAGCAAAAAATTTATCCTGCCGGCCGAAAACCGCTATAGGCCTAATCGATGAGGAATGTTTGTGCCCAGATTTTGGTGAAAGTTTAATGAAAATATCTTGAATAGTTTTCGAGCTATTGAGGTTTGAAATTTCAACTTCAAGGGGAGATAACTCAAGAACAAGGTCGAATTTCAAAATTCGGGCTTCGTACAGAGCGAGATCTCGACAATGTCTATCATCCCTGAAAATTTCAAGCAGATTGATTGAGCCGTTTTTCCTGAATCGTGTTAACAAGATACGACGGAATAATAATAATAAGAATAATAAGAAACTAGGATTGCCCAGGCAATACTTAGGTCTTCAAGACTTCTGCTTGACCTTGAACTCCATGTTGGACTCAGGGTTATACATCTGTTTCTCCGCTTTAAAATGAGCTATCAAACATGTCTCTATCTTCAGTAGTTTTTTTACAAAAATTCTCCAAAGAAGGTACCCCTCTGAAAACGGAAAAATCACATATTAATGGACCCCTACATTACATTTCTCACGATTAAGACAAAATGGTTAATATTTCCATACTAAGGTGTAACATAGAAAATGTTGTGCTTTAATTTCCACTTAAGAAGATGTAATCATCATTTAGATTGCATACATAATTAATGCGTTATGCTGTTCTGAACATTCAAGAAAATACCCCAAAATGCTTAAATTTGGACCCCTAGACATCGCTTGCGATGTTCGAGGCTTAACTATCAACTTTTTGATGAAAGCGGTCAACATAAAAGTTGTTCTTCTTGAAATTGTGCATACGTAGGTATATGTAAATAGCGTAAGAAGTTAAGCAGTTATGAACCTTTCAACTTTGTTGAAAATAGCGATTTAAAAAAAATGACAAACTTATATGACTTGTCACAAAAAAACTAAGACAGATTTGAGCTTGAAAAATATTGTCCTTAATGAATGACGTTTCTACATCACCATGATCTATTTAAAAACTTCCTATCTTCAGTGGTTCATTATCAATAATTCCCCAAAGGATAAACACCTCAAAAAGTCTCAAAATCAAAATATTTCACTGTTTTGGGAATATGCTCAAATTATGCCCAAACTAATAACTTTTATATGATAAAGACGTGTTATGGAATTGTTAATCTAGTTATTAGAAAGAGATTGAAGTCAGTAACTTTGATATAACTTCATTTATAACAGAGTTATGTCCCTTTGAGTACGAGCCCAAAATATAAGTTTTTCAAAAAGTTCAATTTTCAAATTGCCGTAGCTCGTTAACCGTTTAAAATAGAGCAAGGGTTGGGGGGATTACTTTTTGCAGCATTCTGTTAGCTTTCGAATGAGCTACTGCATGATGTTGTATGTATTGCCCTGATTTAGAAGAAGATTTTTGAAGACGCGTACCCTCAAAACCGCGAAAGTGCACAAAATTTTCAGTTTTTTCGAAATAGCAAAAAATCTATTATTACGGCCGAGAACCGCTATAGGCCTAATCGATGGGGAATGTTGTTGCCCACATTTTGGTGAAAGTTTTATGAAAATATCTTGATTAGCCTTCGAGCTATTAACGTTTGAAGTTTTGACTTCAAGGGGAGATAACTCAAGAACTAGGTCGAATTTCAAAATTCGGGCTTCGTACAGAGCGAGATCTTGACAATGTCTATCATCCCTGAAAATTCCAAGCAGATTGATTTAGCTGATTTTGCTGAATCGTGTTAACAAGATACGACAAAATAATAAGAATAATAAGAAAAAACACGATAATAACAATAGGTCTTCAGACTTTCGTCTTGAAGACCTAAAAACACGATAATAACAATAGGTCTTCAGACTTTCGTCTTGAAGACCTAACTAGGATTGCCACAGGCAATACTTAGGTCTTCAAGACTTCTGCTTGACCTTGAACTCCATGTTTGACTCTCGGTTATTCGCCACTTTCTCTGCTTTAAAATGAGCTATCAAACTTGTCTCTATCGTCAATAGTTATTTTACAAAAATTCTCCAAAGACAATGACCCTCATGTTCTAAAAAGTTACATTTTTAAAATGCTGTAACATGGACAAGTTTTAATCTAGAGCTGAGGTTGATAGATTCATATAAAGAACATTCTTTCAGCTACCAAATGAGCTAATGTATGAGTCTCTATGTATTGCCAATCTCGAGAAGAAGATTTTTGAAGAAGTGTACCTTCAAAACCCGAAAAGTCAACAAATTTACAGTTTTTCTAAAATAGCGAAAAATCTATTATTACGGCCGAATATGACATCATTCGATGAAACAAGTTGTCGCCTACATTTTGGTGGTAGTTTTGTGCAATTATCTTGATAAGTTTTCGAGATATTGCAATTTGAAATTTTTTCACGTTTTGAGTTACCTCCCCTTTTAGAGGCCGAAAATTAAAAATCGGATTTCGTACGCCACATGCTTATACCTAGGCCCATTACTTCTATCAATTTCATTGATGTAGGTGTAGTCAATTTCGTTGTAAACGAGACACAAACAGAGTTAGGTCTCTGCAAATTCATTGCCCAGAAATCTGCATTTTCAAAAAGGTCATTTTTCAAAATGCTTTAACCAGAAAACGGTTTGATCTAGAGCCGAGGTTGATAGATTCATATAAACAGCAGTATTTCAGCTTTCAAATGGGCTATTGTATGAGTTTCTATGTATTGCCGATCTGGAGAAGAAGATTGTTGAAGACGTGAACCCTCAAACTGCAAAAAATTCAAAAAAATGCAGTTTTTTCAAAATAGCAAAAAATCTATTATTACGGCCGAAATTCGCTATGACATCATTCGATGTAACAAGTTGTCGCCTACGTTTTGGTGCAATTTGTTTGCAAATAAGTTAATAAGTTTTCGAGATATTGCAATTTGAATTTTTTTTACGTTTTGAGTTACCTCCCCCTTTAGAGGGCGAAAATCAAAAATCGGGCTTCGTACGCCACGAGCTTACACCTATGCCCATCAATTGTGCTAGTTTCATCGAAATCGGTGCAGTCAATTTAGCTGTACACGGCGAACAAGAAAAGTACAAATAATAATAATAATAAGGAAAAAAAAATCAGGATAAGAACAATAGGTCTTCCAGACGTAGTCTTGAAGACCTAATAATAATAGTGCATTTATATCGCGCTATTTCCATGCATGAGCATGCTCAAAGCGCACATTTAGGGATTGTCAGTGGTCAGGGAAAGCTTGGCGGAAAAGGAATGTTTTGAACGATGAGAAGCTAGGAGAGTCTTTAAGTTCTTAGGGGAGATTATTCCATTCTGTGGCTGAAGCATATGCAAAAGAACGGTGGCCATATCGGACAGTCTTTGTGTTAGGAACAACAAGGAGAGACTTGGTTTGGGATCTGAGAGGTCGAGCAGGCTGGTAGATCTGAAGACGATCACGAAGATAGACTGGGGCTGATTCGGACATACATTTGAATGTGAGGGACAGGAGCTTGAACTTGATGCGGACATGAACTGGAAGCCAATGTAGAGATTTGAGTACAGGGGTGATGGGTGACCTCCTGGGAGTCAGAGAAACAATCCATGCTTAAGAAAGTTTCACATGTGAAGGAACATTATGCTTAAGAAAGTTTCACATGTGAAGGAACATTATTTAACATAAACAATGTTACACATGCTTAAGAAAGTTTCACATGTGAAGGAACATTATCTAACATAAACAATGTTACACATGCTTAAGAAAGTTTCACATGTGAAGGAACATTATTTAACATGAACTATCAACGAACGCATTAATTACTTAAAGGGACAGTTGCACGTTTTTTCGCTAAAATAATTCGATGAAGTGTATTTGAAAGATAAAGTCACCAACAGTGAAACGCCCTTCTCTCTTCGGAAAACCCAATTAAAAATGTTTGTAAATGGTTCCGTAAAGCCATTGGAAATTTGTTTGTACTTCGAAATAATAAAATGTATTCACATGAAATTGACAATTTTTGCTTTATCCGCAATACCGTTATTACCGCTACCGATAATCGATTTATGTAGGAAAGATGTTTTACCATCTAAAATACATTTAAATGACATAAACTATCATAATAAATGGGAAATTTGAAAAAACAAAATTTTGCAAAAAAACGTGCTACAGCTCCTTTAAAGTTGTAGGATAAATCCAAATAAATAATAAACTCCATGTTGTTGGCAAAATGTTTGCCATTCTAAGTGCAAATATAGTGTAACCATCAGCGAGAACGTTATTAACAGCTTGAAATATCACTACATGAAATAATGATATTTACAAAGGATTAAATATCTATTAAAGATGGTATTTACAAGCTATTTACAAATATTAAAATACTTCTTTACAAAAATAATAAAGGTAATAAATATCTATTAAAGATGGTATTTACAAGATATTTATTATTTTGTAAACATTTGTAAAGCTTTGTAAAGCTTTGTAAAGCTTTGTAAATATCATCCCTAATATCGTTGAAAAGTTTTGTAAATATCATCTTTGACTTTGAATAAAAAAAAATATGACTTTTGATGAAAACAGCTAACTTTGATTAAAAAAAGGGAATTTGATGAAAAATAATAACTTTGATGAGAAAAATGACTTGAATGAAAAAAATAACTTTAATGAAAAAATGACTTTGATGAAGGAAAAATATGTTTGATGTAAAAAATTGACTTTGATGAAAACATGACTTATAATTTTTTTTTTAAAGTCTTTAATGGGAAAAATTAATTTGATGGAAAAATTATTTTGAATAAAAATCAGACTTGAATGAGAAAAATTAATTTAATGAAAAAAACCGACTTTGATGGAAGAGACTTTGATGAATAAAGAATATCTTTGATGAAAAAATTGGATATTGATGAAAACTTGACTTTGAATAAAAAACATGAATTTGATTTAAAAAATGACTTGATGAGAAAATTTACTTTAATGAAAAAAATGATTTTAATGGAAAACTAAACTTGGTGAGATGGAAAAATATGACTTTGATGAAGAAAAAATATCTTTGATGAAAACATGACTTTGAATAAGGAACAATGACTTTTGATGACAAAAAAAATTGATGAAAAAATGTATTTGATTAAAAAATGACTTTGGTGAAAAAACTGACTTTGATGAAGAGAATGACTTTGAATGAGAAAAAATGAATTTGATGGAACAATGATTTTGATTGAAAATCAGACTTTAATGAGAACAATAAATTTAATGAAAAAAACTGATTTTGATTAAAAACCGACTTTGATGGAAGAAACTGACTTTGATGAATAAAAAATATCTTTGATGAACAAAATTTATATTGATGAAAACATGACTTCAATTACCGAAAAAAATTAATTTGGATTAAAAAATAAGTTCGATGAAAAAATTAATTTAATTAATAAAATGACTATAATGAAATAATAATTTTAATGAACAAATTACGTCGGTGAGAAAAAACGACTTTGATGGAAAAAAATGACATTGATGAAGAAAAAATATCTTTTATGAAAAAAATGACTTTGATAAAAACATGACTTTGAATAAAAAAAGAGAAGACATTAATGAGAAAAACGACTTGGATGGAAAAAAATGACTTTGATGAAGAAAAAATATCTTTGATGAAAAGATTGACTTTGATGAAAACATGACTTTTAATTAAGAAAAATGACTTTTGATGAAAAAATTAATTTGATTAAAAAAAGACTTTGATAAGAAAAATGACTTTAATAAAAAATATACTTTGATGTAAAAAAAATGACTTTGATGGAAAATCTGACTTTGATGAAGAAAATGACTTTGAATAATAAAAAAAGGCTTTTGATGAAAAGAAAAATTTGATGGAAAAATAAATTTGATGAAAAAATCAATATGATGAAAAAATAATTTGATGAAAAATAATAATTTTAATGAGAAAATGAATTTAATTTTGATTTGAATTTGATTAATAAACCGACTTTGATTTAAAAAAAATGACTTTGATTTTCAAAAATGACTTTGATTTTCAAAAATGATTTTGATTTTAAAAAATGACTTTGATGAAAACATGACTTTGAATTAAAAAATGACTGATGAAAAATTAAATTTGATGACAAAATTAATTTGAATAAAAAAATGACTTTAATGAGAAAAATGAATTTAATGAAACAAAATTATTTTCATTAATTAATGATTTTGATTGAAAAACCGACTGTGATGGTAAAAACTTTGATGATGGCATGACTTTGAATTTTAAAAAATGGCCTTTGATGACAAAAATGTCTTTGATGACAAAAATGTATTTAATGAAAAAAACATTGATAAATTGAAGTATTAATTTCTTTCTGTCATTAATCAATTTTGCTCACTTAGTTTTTATGTAGTTCGAGCAAGAATATATTATGTATTTCAAAGTCACTAACGCTAATATACTCAAACTGGGTCTCCAATTTGATTACATATCATGTAAAGCGACTAAATCATGTTGGTGAGGTCACATGTATGTCCAATGTTAAAAATTTTGTTATTTAATTGAGATTGATCAACTTTAACCGAAAATAACCAGTTTAAGGTCAGTCAGTTCATTATAAAGAAAATACAACTATTCAAAGTCGGGGTCATGATCGAAAACAGGACATAGAACCTTGGCATGCTGCAGCCATTAAGTCAAATATATATTTGGAAACTTTCATGAAATGGATAGGAAGACAGATTTGTTCTTATAGCTTTTAATAGGTCTGATAACGAGTAGATACTGTATATTTCGGATACTACATGTGCATGTGACTGTTCCTTAGTTTCCATTGAAATATATATATATATATATATATATATATATATATATATATATATATATATATATATATATATGTATATATATATATATATATATATATATATATATATATATATATATATATATATATGAGATAGAAAGTCGAGTAAGATGATATAACGTAACCCAGCACCTACTGTAATATGTACATTTTAGAACCATATAAAGTATCATCCAAAACTGATTATGCATCTTTAAAAGAATACGTTTGCATATGACCACATTTACAGGTAACGTTTCATTTCGAAGTATCCAACATCTCACTACTTTTACATATTATATTTTGGAACTATTTGCATGTACAAAAGGAGCACAGGTGTGTTCAAAGATAAAATAAATAACCAACTAGCCTGATGCTATCATAAGAAAAGATAACCATGTATAATATTATCACTATAACCATGTCTAAACACTACATGATCCTACAGGGCATTACCAATACTCCGGGCGTAATGTGGTTATCTTTGAAATGTAACTAATCACTGATAGAACAGGGGAAGGTGATACAATGTTTATTTCATTCCTTAATTTCATTAGCTAACCATAAGTTAATAAGTTAATAACTTAAAAAGTAGGTCCTTCATACATAGTGTTTGACTGAATGATGGAACGACAGAGAGAATGAATGAAAGATTGGCATGTTCACCCAAGCAGTAGTGATCTAAATTATCATATGTATAACAGACATATCCCGAAAGATAATCTTATATTCATTCGGCCTGTATCACAAAAATACATAGATAACACCTGTGAAATGATGAGTTATATTAAGAACTAGAGCAAGCTTAAAACAACTTTTATTGACAAAGTAAGTTGTGTCAACTTGATGATAACCTATCTTACAGTATGTTTACTGCTCCACTACTGCTTCTTAACTTCCACATTTGATAATCAATTAAGTTCAATTACTGGTAGATTTTAGAAATATGTCTAAGTGTTTATCATAGGACTGCCTTTCAATTATCCTACATCAATTTACATATTATCAATCACATTAGATTGTTTACTTAACCTCTTAATTAGTCATGTTATTGTTATGTGGGGTAATATCGGTTTCTTTACTACTAACCATTTCTTTTTCACTAAAAGCTATGCAAAAACGATCGTATTGACCAGGTGTACATTTTAAAGAAGACATATTCAAAGAGTATGTACATTTCTTTGACTGGCATTCTTAAAGTTAAGTTGATGAAGAAGAGATATACGATCATGTACATTAACATATGTCTGTTATGTCAAAGCTGTTCTCAACTGTTCACATCGACATTCACAGCAATGGGTAACTTGCAGTCATACTGTATTTTTATGTATAGAATGTTCCATAGTGACGTTTAGTATCTCCTAGATAAATTTTAGATGGATGGTTTCATACCTGTGACACTTGAAAACGATCGTCGTCTTTGATATAAACAGTACGAGGGTTATAAACCAATTAACGATCATATGTCGGCATTATGCCGTCTGCACACACGATGTGTCCCAATGAATTACGTAATAGTTTCATCAAAGGCGGCCGCGGCCGCGGCCCCGTATATCACGCTGCAAAGCCTTTCAAGGTCATTGTTCGTGCTTACGCTCATTAACACAGAGAGAAAAGAAACTAACTACCAATTTGAAGTATGTTATATTAAAATCTATAATTAAAACATTTTAATTGCTGACTTTCTCATTCTTAAATATTTGTTGGTTTTAAATAAATGTATACAAAACTTGCCATAAGGCCATATATCGTCTTTGTATATGGTGCTGAGACAACCTTATAGTTCTAATACCCGGAACATAAAGGCAATGAGATTAAATATAGATTAAACAATGAAGAAAGACAACTATAAACCTGTTCTCATTGACAATTCCATCATAGAAGTTGTCCCAGAGTATAAGTATCTCGGCACTATTTTTTATGACAAATTCAAACACAGATAGCATCTACAAGAATGGCCAACAAAGATTGTGGTTTACGTAAAGTTAAAGCTTTAAATGTCAATACCTTTACACTTTTTCTTTATAACAAAAGTTTTATTTAAAACCTTCAGTTGTGAAATTAGCTATTTCCATGATGTTCATCCGGTTATTTTGACATGATCACTTCACAGTCTTATATTTAATGAATAGGTGAAATGGTATCACGATTGTAATTTATCATAGGCCGATAGGCTCATTACAACTATCACACTACTAACTCTTATTAAAGTGTATACGTTTGAATGTTAATGATTAATGATAGAAATTCAACACATGTTGTTTAAGTGTATTAAATTAAAATACTAATACTTGTTGTTCCGCCTGTTCTTTATTTTAAAGATTGTATGCGGAAGAGTTTCTGTTATTGGAGGAAGTTTCATACTGCCATAATACAAATTAAATTTATTATTGTTATGTCGCAAGCTAATGCAACGGTTATCATGATAATAATGCTGTCAAGTTGTAACATTAATACATCTGTATTTCATTTTGCAATGACTATTTTTGTCAATCTCCTTTTTGCTGAGCTTCACTGACGGCGGTCAACCAGGGACTCTGTAATCAGATGGGAGTACCTGGCTATATGCAGGAGCAAGCGTCACGTGTAAATGCCTATCAGAACATCCTGTTAAACGATGCGTCCCGGTCGGTGTTATGTAACATGGGTATTCGCTGTATTCTAACGGGTCTCCTGGTGGACTGTTACACTTGATTCGGTTATCTTGTACTGCAGCCATATTCAGCTATTCATCTATCATCAATCGCTATAGACACTTTCATATGGGTATCTAAACTAACTGTTATGATGACAAAGAGGTACCAGTATGCATGCGCCTTTGTATCAACGTTCATTGTTTGAACATCAAATAGCTTTGCAATTTGACTTGATTAGGTAATTTATTGCTGTACACTAGCCCATGAATGTTTCATTATCTGTTAAAACAAAATTTGAATGTCGAATTGTAAAATTGCAATGACATTTACATGTTATAGATGTGAAAGGTATGACTATTTTCTAAACTACAAATAAAATTATTAAATAAAATATATAAACAATATAGACCTAGATAACTGGTCACAGTTGTGTAAACAACGATACTATAATGGTATGTATAGAAGTTGAACATGTATTACTACAAATCATAAAATCAAATGAAAACATAAAATAAGCACACATGTGCCAAAGTCTCGTGTTCCGGTTTAAAACAGTTTGGATGGGGTGATGTTTCATATTATCCTGCTCAAATAAATTCATGGATGGCGATTTATATATACATGGTCATAATTGCAGACTCGAATACCTACGCTAGATATATCTAGATATTTCATTTTCCTCTGCTTATGTCAATGACAATACTTTGTGTATGTCAGAGTTGACGAATATACATCCATATACACAACCACAGCTAGTCGCCCAGTCACCCAGACAATGTTAGCTTAATTGCCGGTCATAAACCAGGCGAGAAATTACGCGTAATACATTGAATATTTCGTAATTAGAAAATCGCTATGTATGTTACCTTAGGTCTTTGAAGGGCATTTAGATGTTGTATTCATAAGAACAGGTAGATTTTCTGGATAACAACTTCTTTAGTATTTTGTTATTTCCTTACATTCCACCTGATGAAGGAGTGAGTATGTACTCCGAAACGTCCTGTATTTTCACACTAAAGAAGTTGTTATCCCGAAAATATTCCTGTTCTTATGTTAATATAATGACAATTATCTTAAATTTTGCGTGTATTAGCTGTCCGTTAATACTGTAATGCTATCTCTATATCTTATAATCACTTATATTATTTACATTTTACTACAGATTCTTCTTTCGAAGCTCTGGTTTATCAATTTTATCTTTGGAACGTAAACGTGTATACCCTGCAGTGGTATGCGTGATATGTAAACAATGTACCCATACAAACTGGATTGTTTTAAACCTTGTAAAAACGTCTTCTCGGTTCATTACCCTGAATCGATACTGTTGATATGTTTGTAATACCATTTATAAAATGTCTGGTAGGACAGACGGACGGTTAAATTAATGCATGTTTTATTGATGTACATTTATACAATAGCTATTTGTGAGAGGAGCACTTACAGACAGGTTTATTCAATATATAAGGCCCAAACAATCTGGCCCAAAGTACAATTCACGTTTCAGCATGACGGCTTGAGATGACGTTACTTCGATAATTATTTCCCCCGGAGTTTTCATCAAATCTTTTATAAACATGGCAACGTATTTTCAGATACATTATAAATTAGTAGATTATACATCCTTTATGGATTGCACGACCAGAATAATCATTAGAACATCATAGATCATCCAGTATGTAATAGTCCTTTCTAAAATGTTGTATTTTTAAGGAGTGTAATTAAATCTAAATTTTCATAGATTTCGTAAGAGTGACTTATCACTAAGAAAACTTAAATACTAGTCTGGCAAAAACCCTGATTTGAAATGATGAAATGACTTAATTAACTTGATGAATTAATTGTTTCGGACCAATTTGTATAAACATATCCTTTAAACATAAACAAATATATTTACCTGTCACCAACATTTTGATTCAACCAAATATAAGACAATCCACTTGACAATACATATTTCTCATATCAGCTAACTAATGCGTGTTAACGGGACATATTTAAGGATGCGTACTCGTTATTGAAAATGTATCTTTAAACTAATTTTAAGAAATCAAAGCTGTATACATGACAACTGTGAGCTTTTTGGATTTGTCTGCAACAATATGAAAACAAACATGATATACTTTAATGTTCTGCATGTGACATTTCATACGAACTTGCCAGCTGTGTTTATTTGCATCAGTATGATATATATATTAAAGCTATTAGTAGGCCGTTTGCTGCGAACATACTACATAGCACACGCATTCAGTTGTAGTGTAATATGCTTCATAAACAAAGCATACATTTATACATTTTATCATTTACAAATACAAATTCATAATTTCTGTCACATCTTCAGTCGGTTTCAATTCATTTCCACAAACGATACATATCATCGTTATTTTCCGTTTTTTTTATAATAATTCTAAATATCTAAAATCAGTAGACACACTCTTGCGTCATGTACACGTAAATATTTGATTGATTCCACCAGTTTTAATTTGTGATCCGAAAACGTAGAACGATGGACAGAAGATGACATATTTTATTATTTTTATTGAAAATATTAAAATACTTACAAATCACACCCCGACACAATTGCAAAACAGACAGTATATACATACGGGACAACAATAAAACAGAAAACCTATGTTAGCTATCTTGATAATACAATTTAATTTGTTGAAGAATGAATGCTTGTCCCATATACAGTGTACACGTGAATGCGTATTGGTCAAAGAAGAGACTACTCTCATCAGAGTTCACAAATACACAACCGAATATACATGTATGCGAAGTCGCGAATACACGCTGTTGAGCCCATCTAAAGATAGCAATTGAGGGTCATAAAACATCCTGTGCAATACACGAGAATGGTTAGTAATTGAAAAATGTAATCTGTTCTTACTAACTGTAGTAACACTATCTCATATTTGTAAAAAATATGGTTTTATGTTATTTATATTTTTATGAGTGTTTTGGGCTCGCATGTGTCATACGGCACTTTATCTAACATTATGAAATTTCCTTTTTCATATCTTACTGTTTTACAAAATAGTCATCACACATTTAACGTTGTCTACCTATTATCTGTGCATGACTCAATACCTATAGATAAAAACTTATTCAATCATTCTTGTTGTACTGTAATGATATGCGGATGGACATTTATTAAAATAATATTAATGTTAATCACGTAGTTAGTAATTGAGTGTCTCATAGGTCAAACCTGACGGGTTAGCACATGTTGTATGTTTATTCATATCCGTTTGTATGTTATAATTATGTTCAGTGACACTACCCTTTTATAGTAAATTAGTTTGTTCTTCGCCTTCTATATTATTTACATAGTAATAGGGTAGTGATAACGTTAGCATGGGTTGCATATATATTTACCGGTACTGATTGCAGTGTGGTCGCTCTGGTATTCAACCATTGCCAAAACTTACAAAAAGACGTACTCTTTTAAACTGAACTGATGTCTTTATATTTGAGAGAGAGAGAGAGAGAGAGAGAGAGAGAGAGAGAGAGAGAGAGAGAGAGAAGAGAGAGAGAGAGAGAGAGAGAGAGAGAGAGAGAGAGAGAGAGAGAGAGAGAGAGAGAGAGAGAGAGAGGGAGGGAGAGAGAGAGAGAGAGGAACAAAATAATGGCATTGTGTAACAAGTTTTAGGTTTTTACATTATCTTTCTGTCAGCCCGACATTTGTTTAAAATGAGAGATTAAAAGAAATCTCTAAGATAAAGAATATCATTAAAAAATGACACAATTATAATGACACCGAACAAATGTTTATTTACTTGCCTGTCTATAAATAGTGTTCTGTTTTTGTTATATGGTATATTATAGTTCAATTATTTTATAGGTCCTCGGCCCATGTACAATGCATCTAAACATTACAACTTTGTTGAGTAAACAATAACATTTTACAAATACATTAATTAATTACTATGAATTGACATATTTTCTTTGCGCAAACGCTTCTCGTATGTAATAAGAAAAAATACAAGGGTGTTTCTACAATTACTAGTTAATACATTATGTTAATTAGAAACTAGATTTACCTGACCATTTACAGGAATATATAATGAAAGTGACTTTAACCGCAGTAGACAAATATTGTTAATGTGAAATATAGTTTTTGGGTTGGACTAAGCTCCATATGAATCACATCGTTATATGCTTATCTATTTTGTAATTAGAGGGAATATTAAACGCATTTAACTCTATCTTGATTATCATTTTGCCTGTTTGTTGACTCTGTCTGTATTCGCTCATATATTTAAATTCGTTTATGTACAGTTATAAATGTTATATGCAAACATAAAATTAAGATATCTCTAAACAAGGCTACACATGACTTAACATCAAAAGAGTTCATGTTTGAAAAGTAACATATTGGTAAAAGCAAAGTCGTTATTCTAATGTTTATATGAGGAATATGCTCCAAAATGAAATAAACTAAATCTTAAGGAAGTACACATTTTGATTGAGACAGTATATCGAGTTCAAGTATTTTACACATGCATTTTACAAATGGTTCTTATGTTATATAGCTAATATAGATTTTCAACACTGAAACACTGACATTTTTAATTTCTGCACAAACTTTACTAATATGAATAAGCAACAATTAATTTGGCAATGAAGCTAGCACTAATTCTGTAATTAATTTATTGCCACAATAAACAAGCTATCCAAAAGGATGTTTAGAATCTAGGCAGTTCACATTTCCGTTACGGATCGTTAATCACTGTTATCGGTACAAACAACTATTCCCTAATTAATTTATTGCCCCAATAAACTCGCTCTTTAAAAGGATCTACATAATCTATGAAGTTCACAATTCCAATAGGGTTCGTTAAATACTGTTATCCTTAACGATACTTGGTACATTTACAATATGGTAGTACAGCTTTGTATTTGAGAACAGAATGACATTGGAATGACATATACTATACAACTACTCACGCATAAAACGAGGAAAATAGTATGAAAAGACCATTTATATGGTTAATAATAATAATTATTAATCTTTTATATGTTAAGATTAATCACATTTACTATATTTCAAGCTTTTATACGTATTTGTATAATAAATCTAGCATGCGTCTGTAATCTTTGAAATTATACAAGAATGCAATGTAGCACTTTCGAAATTAAAATGATGTTTGAAACCCAAACATTGATCGATAAATCTATGATACATCTTGACTATGACTATGTTTTACTGTCTTTTGACCCTGATATAACTGTTGAATCACGTGTCACACCGATAATCAACTATAAATTTCACTGAATACAACTATACTCTAAACAAACCATTTATGTGTTACATTTTATGTCTTAGTCATTGTCTATGTTCTCAGCATAGACATTTAAGCTCTCACCCCTGTGTCTACCGCTAGGCACATGTATCCCCAGCTCTCAGTATATCCCGTGACTGGCATTCTCCCTACATCAAATTCCCCATATCCAACCTGCCTTAGTCATCTTACATCCTCATCTGCACCATAGGCCGAGTCGATCCATTCTCCCAACCCCCAGTCACTCACTATATTCATTACTGACTATCCCCAGCTCCCATCTTCACCTATCATTTTATCACCCACCCTAGATCGACCTCTTCACAACTCCTAAAATTAGGGCAGATTACAAACTGTGCCTCTACATGTACATCTACCGTGAAATTCAACCACTGTTCAAATACGCACTCAAGCCTGTCAAGTACCATATACCACAACCCCAATTGACCAATCAACGGCTACTATCCTGGCTAATGTACACGCACTTACACCACTCTCATCCTCCAGTTATACAGTCAACATTCGCAAACATACATACACATGCACTCCCCTCCAACCTTCCAACTCAACACAGGCAACGCCCGCCACAACTAACTCTAACCCAAAGCTACCTCCCATCACCCTCCAGTTATACACAGTCAACACCCGCAATCCCCAACTCGGCAGCCACCCACCTCGCCAGTTTTACCCCCTGAAACATTTACATATAAATGCACTCGTCTATCACCCCCAACTCAACACAGGCAACGCCTGCCGCCCAACCCCATCCCTACAAACACACGTGCACTCATGCCTCTCGCCTTCCAGCTCAACACAGAAAAATGGTATCCCCTGCACCACCCCACACACAAACGCCAACCACAACGAAACCCCAGTCACCCTACTTCACACCTTAACCACCCTCACTTCCAACATACACTCCCTCTCCTTACCCTCAATCTCTATTCAGTCCACATAAGTCACCCCAAACCTCCAACCCCTAACCAACAGACACCCCTCTCCCCTCCAATCCCTGCAGTCCGCCGACCCCGACCCCGACCCAAAAAGAACCTGACCCAAAAAGCCAAAATCCAAACCCACACCTCCATCCTTCCCCCAACCCCCGCGCAGACTCTCCCCACTCACCCATACCCCATGGTATCTGTCACCTTCACTAATTACTACATACATTAAGATGCTATTAACAAACTTACAGCATGATTAGAGATGATATTTACAAACCTTTACAACATTATTAAAGATGATATATACAAACATTTAAAACAGATTAAAGATGATATTTACAAATATTTAATACAGATTAAAGATGTTATTTACAAATGTTTAATAATATTTACAAACATTTACAAATATTTACAAATATTTAATACAGATTAAAGATGATATTTACAAAGATTAAATATCTATTAAAGATGATATTTACAAAATAATAAATACTTGTAAAGGTAATAAATAGCTTCTGTTCTCCCAGTGTATAGGATACAAAATCATTATGCTTGATGCCCTTAAGGCTGGCATGCTGAGTTGCCATCACTATCCCACTGTTTATAATACATTCAACAGCAAAAGAAACATCACCTTACAAAATACAAGACAATCCAATCCAAGAGTGATAAACACGACTGAAACAGATATTGATTATATTTTAGAAGCCAACTGAACTAAATTTAACATTTCAAACCATTGTTTATTCATATGACTGAGAAAAAACACGTTTTAAAAAATCATGGTTTCTTTTACCAGAGGAGATAGGTTTTTTTGGATTGTTTATGATGTCCTACAGTAAAGGCACGTCTAAACAATAATAATAATAATAATAATAATAACACTTTATTGTCCGCAATACATTGTACATTGGAAATTCGATTTGTGCATTCTGCACCCGGCAGCCACAGTGCAGCGCCAGTTAATGCGTTGTTCTGTCCTTATAATGCTGAGTGTCAAGCAAGGCAGCAACAACTCCCATCTTTTAACGTCTTTTGGTATGACGCGACCGGGAATCGAACCCCGGTCTTCCGGGTGATGAGCGGACACTCTACCAACTGAGCTACATCCCCGGCCAAAGAAGGTCATTAATGTCGACAACATCTTTTATTAATTAAAAATAAATTCATCTAAATGTACTTATATATTTATTTTTTTAAAAGTTTAATACAAAAGATTCGGGCAAAAACACGTTTTGAAAAAGCAATTTCAACACCGAAGTGTACATCAGCAGAGAAAATATAAAAAAAACGTATCATACTCCGATGTATAAAATTGCGGATACGTCTTTACAGTCATATCATGTCCCAAAAACATTCAAAATCGACTTTCTCCGGCAGCAGTATTTGTTTTTTTACACTGTTGAAAATATTGTGACGTTTCTTTTGCAGATGAGTGTAGGTCACTTAATCACCTTCCAGGTCGCTTTGATTGTTTCATTTGCTCCGAATTCTGATGCTTGATCATTTTTGTGGAATCTATATCAATTATTGATACTTATACATAAGCTAAGCTAAGGTCTGACGTCACACTACTTCAGCAAATCAACCTTCTCCACGGCATCAATGGAGCTTTAGCGAGGTGATCTGATCCATTGGATTGATTGGAGTGCATAGGTGAATTATTACGCACTCCTATATCGACATTGGTTTCGAAATTTAATCATTCTTTGTTTGTCCCCTGTAAAAACATCTAACTTGTCACATTTCGCCTCATTAAATACATATTATACACAACTCATGACCTTTCAATAGTGTCTGACCGAGCAAAAGCGAGATGAACCGTCTTAAGCTTACTTGTTCTGTATAAATCATATGTAATGAGACAACGTGTAGTATTCTCTTTTTATTCAATCACCATCATCAACTGTCTCAAATTAAAATGTCTCATAAAGCAAAGCCAAAGGCCAAAACGAGAAAATAAAATCGCAAAATGAAGACAACAATTTCACCATTTTAAAACAGCATTGTTACTCATGTATACACACTGTCGGCAAAAAGAAACGCCTACCTGATATCTTATCAGCTTTCATAAAAAAACTCTAATGAAAAGTTTGGCAATATTATAGCATTATGAAGTTGCACCATTTCTGCATTATATATTTAAATTTCCGAAGTTGTATTGTCACTTAAGAATGGCGATTGTTGAAATGAGACATCAGAATCGGTCAGTTTTCGATCAATGTTGATCAGAAAAACATTTGAAACAGATTTTCATACAACCACAAGCAACAATATAGACACGCATTCGCATTGAATAGGTGATGACGCTACAGTTAAACGTGGTTACAGTGCGCAGGTGAATCAACCAAAAATAGGGGTCTTCATTGGGTGTGGTTTTCATGAATGTTATTGACTCGAATCACAATTTTCCCATGGACTTTCATATTAATTATTGTTTCAGCATTACGTGGAAACCACCATTGATTATATTTCAGTAACTGTGTCATCTTTCATTCTAAGGAAACTCAAGTAGGCGTTTCTTTTGGCCGACAGTATAGGATTTGTGCAAATGATATCACATTGAGCTATCAATTCATCCGTTTGTAGCTCATATTGCCTGATAAGATCGATGGTTTTATGCCATGGGATGGTTTCTGGCGTCCTTCCTTTCGTTTCTAAACCTTTTTGAGTTTTGACTTTCTCTCAAGAATCTCCTGAAACTGAAATCTTGCCCCTCATAAGAGTTACAGAGGTCATACATTCGTCTTCTTATCTAGAACAAAAAGCATTAAAAGCAAAATTTGTGTGTACAGGTACTATAGCATTCTCTTCCCACAGATGTTACTCTCTTAAGATTTCCGATCCTACCCTCTGTTGTTTTCCGCTTGAAATCGGGAGCAGACCAAAAATCCCCTAGCGGTGGAAAGAGAAATCTCATACCGTCTCCCTGCTTCTTAACCAATGAAAATTCATCTTTAATTGGCCATGTGGACCGGGTGACGTGAAAGATCTTGGCATTTTACTCTGAAGGGTCTTGCTCATTAGCATATGTCTGATGTAAATAACGCAAATGAACTGTTTTTGATATTTGTGTCTGATTTGGTCTTCTTTATTTATAAGTATGTTTATGATCAATAGTTTTCACAAAATCAAACAGCATATTTCGAGGAAAACACAGAAAACACAGGAAAACGAGAAAACGTTGGCCTTACGTATATTTTATCGTTATGACGTGTCATTGGCAAAATGTCACTTTTACAACGGCGTCGCTGAATTAACAACTAGATTCAATTGCAACCAATCAGGACACTCCCTTTCCGCTCCCGATTTCAAGCGTAAAACAACAGAGGGTAGGATCGGAAATCTGAAGGGAGTAACCTCTGTGGGAAGAGAATGGTACCTTAGCCAATGGTGATTTTAAACTGAAAACTTGTTGGCCATATGGCTACTACTTCTGGAATTGGATATTTGTGGTTTAATGTATAGATTATATCAATGGCTCTATTTTTTATTACAATTACTTATTTATTATGATTATTATTTATCATTTAATTGAAATATGTTACATCGTCTTGCTTTACAACGAGTGTTATCAATTGGTGTTACACAGGGAGTGATTACTGTGGGGGGGGGGGGGGGGGGGGGGGGGGGGTGATCCCGTTGTTTTTGGAGATTATAAGATATGACTAAGTAATTAATATATGACTGCATCCTTACTGATACGGCATATGGCGTCACTGGCGGAGTATAAGGCTTTTATTCTCCTTCCATCACAAGTTATGCACCAGGTGAAAATGGACATTTGTTCTAGGTCATGTGAACCAATCGAAGATCAAGATTATTACATGCGGTGAAGAGATTTGTAAAGTCCCTGTGTTGAAACTTTGATTTTAGATTATGAAGGCATGTCACCGAACCTTTATTTGTAACTTTCCTACTCAAGGCTTAACTCGCGCCAGTCTCCATTACTGGCCGATTTCACACTTGCAGTATAAAGTGGATAGCTTCACCTGAAATGCATAGTGGGCTCTGATTTTGTAGCACGGAAACCATAAGGAAATACGGCAAGGCTTAAGTCAGCCAGTAATGGAGACTGGCAAGAGTTATACCCTGCGTAGGGAACGGTCTAGATGAGGGTGATTGTTTATTAAAACACGTATTTCACACATGCCGTTTATTTCTAATATATACATATGTGTATTAATGAATAATCACCAAAGCTGGACATGTGTTACTTTAATACCAAAAATCAATAGAAAATTAAAACCATGTATATTAAAATAACGATAGACGTTACATATTATCACTTCCTGAATAATTAATATTCAAAATATTTGAAAATACTAAAAACATGAACAGTTGTATTTATCCAAAATAATTTTGGAAGGACTTATAAATTTTAAATTTCAATTTTTTAAAAATAACCACGTGGAAATATTCTCTGGCTCATAACTAAACGCTTGCACTTTTCAGTTTTATAGTACGACATCGAAAACCTAATATAATTGTAATTGAAAATCAAACATATGATAAAACCAACTGAGGTGTGTACTTTCTTTTGGACTTGTACAGTTTATATGTATATCAAAAGTATATTTAACAATATTATATGATTATATACAGGGGCGAATTTATACTGGGAGACCGCATTTCTGAAATGTCAATGTCTCTCTTCGAAAATCTTAGTTGTTATCATACATGTTTAAAAAGTTTACAAACTGGAAACATTCCGGGTACCTTTTCAATCCGTGCAAGGGTCATTGTTCAACAGTAGTCGGGTAATTATTCAATGTTGAAAAAAGACCCGAGTCTTTAAAAAGTGACCCCGGATCATTATTCAATGTTGAAAAAGTATGTTTTCAACGCGGGAACGTTTTCAATCTTACACCGGCTTCGGAAATCATCGTTTTTTTCCATAATTCAAACACGCCGCTCACAATCGCTCGGAGAGAGAAAACACCTCTCATTGGTCAATTATGACGTGTGAGGATATTATTAATGATGTTTTGCCAGTTTATGTGTTTATATCGGACATGTGTTTCTGATATAGGTTATAAATTCTGTCATTGTGAGTGATATTATTTAAGGTATTTATTCGACATGCATATGAAGAATCATTGTTTAGGGTATTTTTAAGTTGTGAGTTTTTTTTGTTTTTTTTATATATATTTTTGTGTGTAAATCAGTGAAAATTTATCCAGATCAGACAGATGATAGAATAGTGTTACTTACTACTCAAAACTAATTGTGAAGTATGATTTCGCAATTAAGAAAATATATAAATAAATGTGAATTCGAATATGCAGTTGAGACATTTATTTTGAAATTAAAATCACTATGAAACAATGATCATGCCAATATATTAATGACTTGCTATTTTAGTCCAAATCAGTACATATTTATGATATGGTGAAACATCATATCCTGTTACAGTCGATTTCATTATCAAATTCAACAGTACTAACCAACTATACTTTTGAAATTACCTGTGCTATCGTGTTTATCAGTTTTTAGTCTTTATTCATATGTATTTTCATGTTTTTGGGTGTTAAAACTTTATTGTTTAAAATGTGAAGCAACTGATCTATCCGTGTAGTTAAATTTAATGTTTGAAATCAGAAATATTCCTCAGGAATGCGTAATTGCTCATGCACATCTCCAATTGTAAGATTATCGCTCTTAGAAGTTTATAGCTTAGGTCCATTTTTCATAACAGTGTGTTGTTAAAAATATTAAAAATCGAATTATCTTTTGATACTAATAAAGAAAGGTAGTGGTATTATGCATATGGTTGTGTGAAATAGTTTATATATATATGTTTTATGGTTAAATATTATGTACAACCTTATATAAATAAATTATGTCATAAATATTTCAATTTCTTAGTGAAGAGTTTTCTCCCTTAGCGATACCTTTTCATCTGTTGTGAGATACATTAAAAGTCAAATTACCTTTGGATACTAATAAAGAAAGGTACGGTATTATGGTTGTGTGAAATAGTTGATGTTTTATGGTAAACAAATGATCTGTTCTACAACCTAATATAAATGAATTATGGAACAAAAATTTTAATTTCAATATATCTTTATGAACCCCTTGCTCGCTGTTCATTGAAAACACGTAATTGTATCCAGATTAATATGCAAATCGAGTGACATGACTTAAACATAATTTACACATGATACGTTGACACATATCAAAACCAAACAAAATATTATGCATCTCACATCATTATTTTCCTTTTCTGACACCAAATTGTTTATCAATCAATCTAGAGAAAACTTTTTTCCATATGTGGCCAATGTAGTTATAGTTCTCTCATTAAAGTCATATTTTTGCAAAACAGTAAGAATTTTTATCACGTTTTACCGAGAAGAAAATTGTATTATCTAGGTAAATTAATGAGGAAATGTATCCGCTGCTCTCAAACACATCTTCCAAAGATACATCTTGTAGATCTTTGATTCTCTGTACCTTCTTCTCATTATATACGTAAATCATACCCTTCTTGCCTACCGACAAATGTTTGTTAAATGGCATCCCTTTGGTCAACATTTTTCCATTAAGATTGAAAGTATACAGCTTATGGCGATGATAAAAATAAATGTGGCTTTGAGAAACACATATTTTACTACGTTTGGTAGATTTACATTCGTACAGTCCTTTTACAATATTTGGCCACTCTATTTGCAGCATGCAATATCTTCTACCCGCACTCAAACGCGGTTCCCCAATCACATACACATATCCGTCCTGCTCGCCTTCAGTCAGGTCAGAGGGGTGAATACCCACGGCAATACCTTTGTAAGTAATGGCGGACATGTTCTCCGCATAACGAAATCTTCCCACAGACCAAAAATTTGCCAAAATCATTGTGTCTTCTGTGAAATAACAGATGTCGAGTAAACCTTTCAAACGGAACATCTTCGTTGCTGATTCTCTTTCGGGATAATACACCGAAAACATGTTGTCAAAGGCCACGATAATCCCCCTTTCTGTGCCTTTAATGGGAGTCTTCATGGTCTGACCTGTAACAGTAGGAACGTTTGTTTTGCAGTTTGGAACTTTAAAAGGAGAGGGAGACAGTGACAGAGAGAGACAGACAGACGGACGGAGACAAGGACAGACATACATATAGTGCATATATACATATATTGCTTGTTTAATGTACTTATATTCAGATAAGACCAACAAATTATGACAATTATTCCAATATCTGTAGCAAATGTTATGGACGCTTGCCCCGGTATAAAACCTAACATGTTTACACAGTTGCATGGCCATGCTTTGTATCTAAATATAGCTGACGAGAGCGTAGAGGCGTTCGAGTTCGTATAGTGACGTCACTGCCGTCTAGGCGAGTTGTATGTCGATGTTGTTTGCAGGTAGAATCGACTCAGCAGCGTAATTTGGGGCGAAAAGTAAGTAAGTTAACAAAAAGTTGCCCATATCCAATTAGTATGCAACCTAATAAAGGATTGGCGGTAAGTTTCGTTATATGTCGTTGTGTATGTTTTGAAATATAAGCCACGAATGTGGTCGAGTCGAGAGGTTTGAACACGCAACCAAGATGGCGGGTGTCGCTCCTTTAGCCTATTGTATAGAGGGGGCGTGGATACTTTTATATACTTTGTTTACATTGAGATCTTGGGTATCCTCAATTTCCTGTGATTTCATTGTCTCTGCGTTATATTTATGATCTTTAAAAACTCATATTTAGTGAAGTTCGTTTGAGACACCCCAGCTTAAGTTACAAAGGGACAGAAGCACGTCTGTTCGGTTAAATAAATTGATGAAATGTATTGAACAATTATTCACTAATAGTAAAACACAATTCTCTCTTCGGAACATCAAGTTAAAAAAAGAGTGAACATGGTTCACTATCGATAATTGGTTTGTGTAATAAGATGTTTTGCCCTCTTAAGTAAATATAAATGGCAAAAACTATCATCATCAATGGGAAATTAGAAACAATAAAACTTGCCAAAAAACGTGCTACTGCCCCCTACTGCCTTCCAAAACTGACACCCAAAACCCTAACTCTCGGTAGGTTACCGGGGGAGAGGTGTTGGCCTATTGGAGGTAGAGGGTTAGGCTTAATGGGAGTAGAGGGGTTGTCTACTGGGGAGAGAGGTAGGTTTACTGAGGGGGGTAGTCCTACTTGGGGAGAGGAGGAGGCTTACTGAGGGGGAAGGGATAATCCCACTGAGAGAGAGGTAGGTTTACTGGGAGGCAGAGGTAGGTCTACTGTGGGAGAAGAGGAGGTAAAGCCATGTAAGTAGTTTTTGTAATTCTAAATAATAAAATGTGTTCACATTAAAATGGCCGCCATGCAGTTTTTGCTTTATACGCAACACCGTTATCACCACTACAGATAATGGGTTTGTGTAATAAGATGTTTTTCCTCTAAAGTAAATATAATGACATAAACTATCATTATAAATGGGAAATATGAAAATTACAATTCGCAAAAAAACCGTGTTACAGCCCCCTTAATATGTTATCTGTGATGCTAAAATGTACAAATCACGAACCGTTTATGCAGACCTCTTGATCTCTTCTTGTCCTTAAAATTATCGCCCCATTTGAACATTTTGCTTGCCGTTTCTGAAAACGAGAACAAAGTAGTTTCTGATCATGATACAACAAAGACATGAAAGGAATTAATATAGACATAGAAACAAATCATTCAATAAATCAATACATGATAAATACAATCAGGAATTATATCAACTATAACATTGGATTTTAATCTATTGTATCAGTTAAAGCAAAAGTTTTTAATTATATGGATAAATCCACAGGGATGTATTGTGTCGTTCAAAATCCCTAGAAAGCATGAGAATTCGGCAATCGACGTCCGTTATGTTATAATTCTTGCGCAGATGCACCAAGTACACAGGAACTCGATATCGTAATTAAAACGTAGTTTTAAAAAACCTACAACCCAATATCAAAATTGACTGTTATTTTCTGACATAACGCATAGTCTGAAAAAGGTTACATTTTTAAATGAGCGGTTTTAAGGACATTTGTGAGCGGAATTACTAACTAAAATAACTGACGATTTTCAGAAAAAGTGCATTACTGAAAATCAATTGTATATTTAAATAGATGAATAATGATAGAATATCTCCCTCTAAATGTAAAACTTCAGATTCTACATGATATTACTCAGACCTACTATTGGTCCAAACAAGTTCATTTAACGAATTGTTTTCTGAGGTTAGAATACATCATATAAATTTCAGTAAATCTGTGAAATTAGGAAATGAATGTACACTTTAATTACTAAGCCTGTCAGTAAATATTTACTGTTTCATTCAGTAAATTCGCTTATAAAATAACATATGTAGAAATATGTATTCTAACTGAAATAGATGGCCATTTGAGGACACATGTTCGATGAATTAATTCTATTCACTGTGCGACAGCTTTGCTATAGTTCACCGGAAATCATCTAATGCAATCGTAATTTCCATCGAGGTTGACAAGAACGTCCAAAACATCCAATTGCTTTGTCGCCTCAAAATCTGGGCGGTGTTCAAGAGAGCGAAATTAGCGATTACTTTTAAACCTCTCTTGAACGCAATTGCTCAATGTAGCGCTACGTAGCAAGGCGAGCAAACTTCGAGGAATTTGCACTGTGCGTTCAAGAGAGATTGAGCACTACTTGAGCGCTACTTGAGCGCTACATTGAGCGATCAATGAGCAATTTAAGCGCTCGCTGTTATGGAACGGAGCCCAGGGTTCCCGGGTTCCGTTCCATAACAGCGAGCGCTTATGATCGCTCATTGATCGCTCAATGTAGCGCTCAAGTAGCGCTCATTCTCTCTTACTATAAATACATCAGTTATCTCCGTCTGATGTTTACGTTTACTAGCAGTCCTTTGTCACATTATTCTAATATTAATTTCAAATGTGGTTGTATATCTATGTTTCTATGAAATATATAGAAATACCATTTGTAATTTGCTACTTTTGAATTATCTATATTTGTTACATTGGTATAATGAAATTCACCATTTTGAACCTATTCATGGGCGGATCTGCGACTGCTATTAATACATCGAATGAGTCTTTCTTAAAAGCTTTGGTTAGCAGCCGAAGGAAAGTTTATTATATTAACTTGGAGTTATATTTATATATTTATTATGCTGAGATGGCCAATCAAATACCGTTGTCAGATCTTCAGCAAAATGTTGAACAATCAGTTGACCATCTTGGCTTTAGCCTGCTGCCAAACTCTCTTACCTCTGTAGAATTTCCAGAGAAATATACCCGCGTGTCCGAATTAGTAGAATACTTGTCCGACAGGAAACACCAGAGATTTAAAGTGTCGAGTCTGTAGGATTTGCATCCGATCTGTCGATCACACTGGTGACGGCACATGCAAATACCGTATGGACTCTTGTCAAATCCCTTCAATAGGCATGTCCATGGTAGGAGGGTAAAGATCGCTGGTAGAAGCCCACTGTTCATGCCTATTTTAGTTTTCATAAAGGTCACCTTATGAAAAATAGAAATATTACCAGGAATAACTCACGTGTGGCAAATATTTATACACAAAGAAAAAAGTTAAGCACCCCCTGATATTTTCATATAGCTGAATGTCAGAAACGAGTAAGGTCTGCTATGACCCTAAATTAGTCTGAGATTATTTTTTTCTCAGATAGAACAGCCATCTGGCAAGACAGAAAGGCAACAATATGTAGCTGTTATCATTATTTAATAACGATGACGTCATGCATGTTTACACAGGTACTGTTTTTACCATGAAACAATGTCCACAAAAGTATGGAGCTGCAAGTGAAACAAAACACATTCGCATTGGTACTGTCACTTATAAATGTTCTTTGTAGTAGTGGATTCAATTGCGTACGGCAAATATTTATGAAACAGGCGAAGATTGAGATAAGCTAATCAATGCTTTGGGGAGTTCTGGCAAGGAAACATTTCCAAATTGATTCACTCGCGTGTGTCAAATATTTATGAAAATACAGCAGAATAAGAGACTAGTTTCTAAACGCGTGTGAAAAGTTTCGAGAAATAAATTGTTAAAACGGATGTGCTCATGTGTGGCGATTTAAAACGAAAAAGCTACAGATAAGGCAACAGTTTCTAAACGCGAGTGAACAGTTGCAGGAATTATAACTGTTAACACGGGTTAGCTCGTGTGTGGCAAATTTAAACGAGACGCAAGATAAGACTATATCTCCTTATCATATTAGCAATAAAAGAAGATAAAGATATTTAAAAAAAGTAAACTCGATCCACACATATTGTAAATCTTTCTTAAGATAGATGTTAGATATAAAAATGGTAGAAAACTCCCAAAAATCCAAGCCGGACTTGTAACTGAAAAAGTACCAGTCCGGATCAAAACCTACCTGTCCGGTTTTAACATTTTCACAAATTAAGAAATTAAGATATCTCAATAATGTATTCTTAAAAAGTAACATACATGTTATATACACGACCTTTTGTGTGTGTTCTTAATGTTTCAGTCATAACCAGGTTATCATTCTGCGCAGGTTAATGGACTAAATACCAGTCAACTTCTGATTTAGCCATACATATGCATGTACTTAAAGTTACCAAAGGCGATGTAGCAAGATGTTTTTTCTGAAATAAAGTGCTCTCATAAAATATAAATAAGTGTAATAAAGGGCTAAATTATATTCCTTAATCAATAAAAAGAGTTCTAAAATAAATGTACATGATTCCGAAAAGCCATGCGAGTCCATTTCCCATCGAGCGGCCATTTTAATGAGTTTACATTAAAGGGGCAGTAGCACGTTTTTTCGCTGAAATCAGTCGATGAAATGAATTTGAAAAATAATGTCACCAAAAGTAAAACACCCTTCTCTCTTAGGAAAATCAAGTTAAAAAATGAGTGTACATGATTCTGTAAAGCCATGGAAATCTTTTTTGTCATTCGAAATAATAAAATGTGTTCACAATAACATGGCCGCCATGCAATTTTTGCTTTATACGCAACATCGTTATTACCACTACGGATAATTGGTTTGTGTAATAAGATGATTTACCCTCTTAAGTAAATATACATGACATAAACTATCATTATAAATGGGAAATTTGAAAAAATAAAATTTGAAGAAAAAAACGTGCTACTGCCCCTTTAAAATGGCCGTTTAAAGTCAGTTAAAGTGATCATCTGACTGATGAAGCGATACCTAAACATTCAGGGTGAAGTTTTATATAGTGAAATGATGAAATGCTCAACCATCTTGCTGTCTGAGCTCTCAAATTTCCACGAGACCTACAAATCTACGCTTTATATGTCGCATCATTTTCTTCGAATACGGATAGCTGTTTTCTATGGATACGGCGTATCAGGCCGTGTAATGAAATGTTTTATCCTCTAACTTAGCAATATATTGAATAAACTTTCATAATTAATATAAAATTGAGAAATCAATATAGGCAAAAACGTGCTTCAGCGCCTTTAAATATTATATTGCTTAAGGTAATCGTTGAATTCCGACTGTGTTCAACAACCCGGTAATCCACTATCTACACAATGAATTGTTTCTTGACATTTCTGAGTCATTTATAACCAAAACTGATAATATGCTGATGTATGCAAATTAATATTTTATTTTTTTATCAACTTTTAAAGTCATTTTGGTGTTGTTTATGTTTGTAAATAATTGTATTTGTATCTTTGTACGAACTTGGTGCCAAGTCGGATTTTTTTCACTGGAATGTTGGCATTCCTCCTGTATTGTTAAGGAAAGATAGGAAGATGGTATACACTGTTTTAGAAGTCTTTCATTTTTTTCAAAATAGCAAGTTTAGTATGTCTTTTACCCAGAATTAAGAGAAAATGTTGGGATCACCGAACGATTTAAAGACTTATCGGCTTTTATAACAATACTCCCGTCGGCAAATTATGCCATTTTTAACTCATCAGGCTCATTTCGACTTCTTCTCCAGAACCAATAATACCACGGAGCTGAAATTTTATGTGCAGACTCCTTGGACAATGGGGATTCTAAATTGTATATTTCATGACCCCGTGACCCCAAATGGGGTCACAGGGGTCACATCCTTAAAAACCTATTTTCATCTTCTTCTCCAGTTCCAAAAGGTCTAGAGAGCTGAAAAGTTGTGTGAAGACTCTTTGACCAATGGGGATTCTAAATTGTAGATTTCGTGACCCCGTGACCCCAAATGGCGTCACTGGAGTCACATCCTTAAAAACCTATTTTCATCTTCTTCTCCAGTTCCAAAAGGTCTAGAGAGCTGAAAAGTTGTGTGCAGACTCCTTGGCCAATGGGGATTCTAAATTGTAGATCTCGTGACCCCTTAACCCCAATCTAGGTCACGGGTCATGACCAAATATCTATTTTCATCTTTATCTCAAGTATGTAAAGCTCTAGAAAGGTGAAATGTTGTGTAGAGACTCTTTGGTCAAAGGTGATTCTTAATTGTAGGATTGGTGACCCTGTGATTCCAAATGTGGGTCACAGGGGTCATGATCTAAAAAACTTTTTTTTGCTCGTTAACAACGTGTTACTTGAGATAACTTAGATATTCAACCTAAGATAAAAAAAAATTAAAATCAATGTAATCCTGATGAGCTACAGAGCCCATGGCTCTATTATTACTGATTTGATGTATTAAAATGAAGCTCTCGCTTTCAACGAATAAACTCAGAATCCTTTCAGTTACATTTCAATCACGGGGATGTATAGCAAGTCTATATGTTGAACAGTAATGACGCTTGAAAGACAATCAGTTGATTATACCAGGTGATTTTAATTCGTCACAAACTTGAGAGACGTACATGTATGTTATTCGAATAACACACGTTGTAACATATTTACCGTCCCCTCTACATAAGGCGAAGTCTGTTAAAGGTACATCCATTGTGTTGTTGGGGTCACATATTGCAAACGTTATAAATGGTGTTACTTTATCGAGGAGTACCGACTGTTACCGAAAACTACCATTTTGATGATAGGCGACTCGGTATATTGACGATATGAAGGTAAAAGTAGTGATTTCTGATCGAAAATCGGACAATGCACAGCTCGTGGCGCGCGTCAATGAGTCAAACGTTATTCTGGAATCTTATTTATAACAGACAAATTTGAGTTGATAATGTTTAATATGTCACATAACTACTGTGCGTGTAAATGGGACGAGCAGTTTCGGTTTCTGCACATGCATGCTGATGTTACTCTATTTTAACTGGAAACTAGTAATTATGATATATTTGGCGATTGTTGATAAATATGCAAGCTGAGTGAATGTATTTGTATTGTAGACATTATTGTATTGTGGTGTGTTGGAATGTATTAAAGCCAAATTAATTTTTTAACATAATGGATGCACCTTTAACGTCTGGTGTCTTCATGATGTCCAAGAAGATTAAATTAAATTAAATTGGTTCCGTGACATTGAAATTGTGTCTTTGTTGTTGGCTGCGTATTTCTTACAGCGCACGACAGTGTACAAATGGCTTCATAGAATATGTCTTATATGTCAATGGAGAAGTGGGTATCATCAAAAATAATTTTGGAAGAAGTTTTTAAAATTTTGAAAATTAAAAAGACATGTAGAAGTATTCTTTGACTGCTGACTAAAAACCTGTACTTTTCAGTTTTAGATTATCATTTCGAAAACTTGAGATCTTTGCAATTGAAAATCATACATATAATAAATTAAACTGAGGCGATAAGTTTCTTCTGCCGATGAGTTTAGTTAGGAACTTTTAAATGAAGTGAAATAAAATATTGAATTGAGTTCATGATCAAAAGCGTTGTTTTAAGTGAGACATGTCATCAAAGTGTGAAGGCTACACAAATAAAAAAAAGTTTTGCACGTGTGCATATATGGAAAATACTTTTGTTTCATCGGTATAAAGCGATGTTTTTTAACCCACCGGTATGTAATAACGTGGGATATAGTCATCACCCCGTCCGTCCGTCCGTAATCATTTCGTTTCCGGAGCAGAACTCGAAAACCATTCATGATATCTTTCTGAAACTTCCTATGTGTATTACCCACTTACTGAAGTGCATTCTCTTCCCACAGAGGTTAGTCCCTACAGTTTTCCGGTTCTACCCTCTGTTACATTACGCTCGATAATGTGTGCAGGAAGGTAGTGTTCTGATTGGTTGCAATTGAATCTAGTTGTGCAATCAACGACGCCGTTGTAAAAGTGACATTTGCCAATGACACGTCATAAACGTAAGGCAAACGTTTTCTCGTTTTACTGTGTTTTCTGTGTTTTCCTCGAACTATGCTTTTTGATTTTGTGAAAACTCTCGATCATAAACATAATTATAAAGAAAGAAAACCAAATCAGAGACAAATACCCAAAACAGTTCATTTGCTTTATTTACATCAGACATATTCGAATGACATATGCTAATGAGCAAGACCCTTCAGAGTAAAATGCGTCGATTTATGAAGTTACCCTTTCGACATGTCAAGTTGAACATGAGTTCTCATTGGTTAAGAAGCAAGGATAGGTTAAGAGATTGCTCTTTCCACCGCCAGGGGACTTTGGTTCTGTTCTCTATTTCAAGCGTAATGTAACAGAGGGTAGAACCGGAAAACTGTAGGGACTAACCTCTGTGGGAAGAGAATGACTGAAGTGGTGCCTTTTGAGATTTTGAGATTTCTGAAACAATTGTTTTCCCCATAGAAACAAATTATGTGGGACCGATGGGATATGTCATCTTCTGTTGACTCTTGTTTAACACTTGTTATGTTCAGTTTTCAATTTCCAGAAATTATGAGTTTCAATATGTTCGGAATTCCAATGACGGGCGTTGATCTCTGCGGTTTCCGAGGAAGTAGTGATGAAGAGTTGTGTACTCGATGGCTGCAAGTCGGTGCCTTCTTCCCCTTCATGCGTTCTCACAACACCAAGCAAGAACCGGTTAGTTCTTCGTGTTCTTTTTCATATCCTGTTATACACCATCTTCACAACGTCACAGGCGTAACGAACATAGTTCCATATCTTCTCCTTCCGCCCTTGACCTCAACCCTCGTATTTTCAGTGCTAAGATTTTAACGTACTGCAGGCTAATCGGATAAGCCAATCAGAAGACAGTTGTATTGCCTCTGTGACTGTGTCGATCGTCGCTTATTTTGAATTGGTAAACGGCGACTTCATTGGCTGTATGTTAGCAGATGGTAAGGGACGTAACTCGTGATCACAATAGGTGTCGCTGATTCGTTTCACCACTTCTGCCTAGGTTGAAGGCAAGGTACAAAATGGAGAGATCTCGATATATTTTTACCTTGCCGTGGGAATATTGTTATACATATGTGGCAGGGTTTGAAGAATGCGTTCCTGCTATCCTCGACACGTCCGGTATCCATTGGTTCGACAGGGAAAGGGGATGAAATGCAGCAAGGCTTAAAGGCACTATAGCACGCCTATTGTTTTAAAATATCAACATAGCACGGATAATGCACACCTCTCGATATTACAAACTATCGATCCTCAGGTATGGTATTATATAAGTAATCTGCAAAATATGTACATATTCAGGTTCTAAAGTTAACTTTAAAAGCCCGGAAGTAATTAATGCAACGTTACATTAAATCCGCATGAACTACAATATTAGCAAAATTTAAAAATTGCACACATCCAAAAGACCAAAAACGGCAGTCGCTCTCGTTAATGTAACAACAATGGTTATGCTGCGTATTTCAAACTGGTGAAGTTACATATACTTCTTAATGAAGACTATCCATTCTTTACTGTCAGTTAAGAGAATAAAGTATATGCAAGAGATGAAGGAAATCCGAGTTAAGCCGTTTTCTACACTCTATATTTCCCATTTTGCACATCAGCGACTCTTACTATTTGTGATATCCCTGAGTGACTTCGGCCGTCTCAACTATTTAATTATTGACTGCAGGTCAATTGTAAAGTATAATAAGTATTTTATTGCACTGAAAGAAAGCTAATGTGAGTTTATTTGCCCTCGTATGACCTAAAATAGCTTATTTGAATGCGAAAAGTGTGCACTTGTGCCTTTAAAGTTTAACTGTAATGCAATATCACGGAACCAATTTAATTTAATTTAATTGTACCTTTTTGGACATCATGACGACACCAGACGTTAAAGGTGCATCCTTTGTGTTTCATAAAATTTTATTTGGCTTTAATACGTTCCAACACACCATATGTGCTGTTTATAGTACAAATAAATGCACTCAGCTGGCATATTCATCCCCAATCGCCAAATATATAACAATTACCAGTTTCCAATTAAAATCGAGTAACATCATTATGCATGTGCAGAAATGGACAGTAGTTGTATGACCTATTAAACATTATCAACCCAAATTTGGCAGTTTGTCTGTTATAAATAGGATTCCAAAATTACGTTGACTCATTGGCGCGCGTCAATCGCGACGCATTGTCCGGTTTTCGATCAGAAATCAGTACTTTTACCTTCAAATCGTCAATGTACTCCGTCCACTATCATTCAAATGGTAGTTTTCTGTAATAATCGGTACTTCTCTATAAAGTAACACCATTTATAAAGTTTGGAATATGTGACCCCAAAAACACAATGGATGTACCTTTAAAGAAAGCCATGGTATTATCTCTATATATCAGAATCAAATCAGCATAAAATCGAGACAATATACACTGAAATTAATTATTATAATATTAAGACAACTTTTATAACACGTATTGAGTGAAACTTCAAAGTTGGTCAGCGAGCGCACTGAAGCATGTTTGCATTAAACCCGGCAGATACGTCATCGAATCCGTTGTCGGCACTAATAAGGCGGTGTAATTAAAACGCCGTATAGAAGTACTTTATGAGGCGATTTCAGAAAGTCGGGTATTTGTAAAATTGAAAACCCCAAATGTGACATTGTGGCTTTTTTATTTTGTCATCTTCCTCTTGTTGTTTTCTTATAAATGTCCTGTTGACCCCATTCTTGTTGTTCTTCGTCTTGTTCATTCTTTCTCTGCAGTGTCCATGTTCCTTTAGTAGTTATCCATAGCAACCGTTGTTTTACTCTCGCCCTTTATCCAGTCAGGGACATGTCGGCTTTCCGTCTCGTTACAATGGGACGGTATGCCGTCTAAAAATTATTGTCTTATAAAGATGGTATGCCATCTATAAAACGTACAAGACGGTATCCCGTCTTAATGATTCAGGGGAGAGTTCATTATGTCAAAAGTTAAAAAATTAAGACGGCATGCCATCTTCATATATCACAAGACGGCATGCTGTCTCATATTTAAGAATATAACAGCATGGCTGCATTGAACTTACTTGGGAGTTACCGACTGAGACCGAGGTGTTCCAGTCAGAGCCCTCGCGCACGTGAATCACGAGGCCGAGGTGTTCATGTTTCACGTGCTCGATGGTTCGTCTAACTTGAACCCAATCTCGACACTACATCAAACCACAAACAGAATTGACAACATTTTAGTTTTATTTTCAGTTCTCGTTTGTTTGACATATTTGGGTAAAAGAGACGTGTCCTTGTCAGAAAAAAGGTGTCTATATTGGGCAGCTCACAGAAAGCATGAACTAATCGTGATGCACGTGGAAATGTACAAGTTGGTACTGTCAATGTCAATATCGTCAGCTTACATAAATTAAAAAAAACACAATACAACATATTGTGTTTATAAAAATGTGCACTTCCATTTAACGTTACTGCAGCGCGTTTATTGCATGCATTTTTTGCTCCATTGTGTCATTTTTTTAAATTTGTTTTTTTTTATTATTAAAGTTTATACAATATATTACGTTTAGAGGGTAAAACATCTCATTACACGACCCAATAAGCCGTATCAGTAGAAAAATGTTTTTCCGTATTGGTTTAAATTGGTGCTTTCTGAAAAGCGACAGTTTTGTGGAAGTCTTCAGTGTGAGTAGTAGTTTGCTTGGTTTTATGCAATTTGGAGAGGTTGACAGCAAGAGAGCTGGCCATTCCATCATGCCATATTTTAACTCCACTCTGAGTGTTAAAGAACCATTGAGTATGTTAGTGTTTTAACTACAACAGTATGTTTTTGTGTATCAGTCGCTAGGGAAATCTACAAAACTATGACTCATAATTTTCATATCACAACAATCCGATGAAATTTGGTTTTAAAGACAAGTAAGCCTTAGATTAACGCGCGTCAATAGAATCAAACGTCATATTAACAGCTTTTCCTTTTCTGTATAAAAACAGTACCACCTAGCAGGCTTATAAATTTTACAAATCGCCACAATGTCAACCCATATGAAGCTCGTTTTTCTCAAGTGTTTTCAACTGAATGTGACAATTGTTATATTATCATGTTTCAAAAGATCCTGTTAATATACACATTATTAAAATTTTACCTGTTAAATGTATTTTATTGTGATTATGCCAGCAAACTATGACAGATATAGTATCTGTAAAAACTACATAATTGAAATATATGGTAAATAAATAAACGCCAAAAACGTATATTTATATTTTTTAAATACTCATAAACTGTCTCTTGTATTTGATTGTTTATTTTTTATGTTTATTTGGGAGTAAACCACAATGTTTCGCGCTTGAAAAAATTAGACTTGATCTATATGTAAACTGGAAACGTATCATACTTATTTTGGGTCGAAAAAAGTAAATTTGCGAAAAACTAAGAGTATATTTGAATACGAAAATACGAAATGTCTATTAACATACACAATGGCTATTATAGGTATATATTAATCAGTCAGAATGCTTTAACAACTTTTGAGCAGGCAATTTAGTGTGAACACCTTAAAATGATAGGGCCGGAAAACATTCGTTATAGAATTCTTTAATTGTTTCAAGGGTCTTATTTAGCCATTGGTTACACTGTTTATGTTTCTTTTCGCGAGAGTAATGGATTTTTAGTTAGAACGGCGTGCTATAGTTCCTGTAAAGTGACAAAATAAGACTACTATGCAAACTTATAACTATTATGATCAAATAAAAATCTAAGAACTCTAATCAATTGCTCAATCGATTGCATAGAAATGTCATTCTCATGTCATCTGGTTGTAGCGTTAGTTCACTCGACAAGAAACCATCAGGTTGCAGGTTCGATCCCACAGTTCCTCGAACGTATTTGTGATCACTGTGAAAGTGCCAATTCATCTGCCATCTTATACAAACGTTTGATGTAAAATGAGGAAGATTGTCACAGCATTAACATTTTACATCGAAATATGTAATATTTTTTTGTCTGTGGAAATCGAGTACATAACAGTGATCTTTGAGTTTGAATTTTGTTGTTTGAAAATAGCCTGCATCATTAGCGTTTTGATAGTCCAGCCGTTCAATAGTAACATTGTAAGAGATGTTTCTAAATGTGTTGACAAGATTAAATCCACCATTGATGATGCTGATACCTTTCTATTATTTGTAATAAATGCCTTCAGTGGTTTCGATAATTAACTTATATAGTTAAAGACATTAACAGTCCCATGATTGTCATGTTTTACAACACTCGTGCCAGTAAAATTATGTTTTCCTTGCTCTTCCTAGGGACACGATAATTTTACAGCCTTTCGTGTTGTAAAAACATTATGACATCCACACTTGGATATGAATCTCTATTTATTCGATTGTGGAGAACTTGTTTCACCATACCATAAAACAAGATAATTTACAATTCCTAAAACTAAAATACCATAGAGACTTACAGCTGTTTGCTGACATACTGTCTGAACATACTTGGCTCTATAACTGATCAGCCCTTAGATAAAACAATACATGAGGTTGAAACCATACATTTTCTAAATCGACAATTTATAACCCCTATTTGCCAAGACGACTGTACACATATTTTGGGGCCACACCAGATCTATACTTTATAATCCCCATCTGCCAAGCTGTCGACGAATAAGACGACACATGTTGATTTTTTTACCTGTGGTCCTTGGTTGAGATCACAGATTCCAATGGGAAAAAGTCTTAACACACGATAAGACAATAGTTTTAGACGGCATGCCATCTTTATAAGACAATGTTTTAGACGGCATGCCATCTTTATAAGACAATATTATATTTTTGTAAAGAGACGGAAAGCTGTCATTTATTCATAAAAAGATATTTATAATTTAAATTTCAAATAATGATGTCTCCTTTCTGACAATAAAGACGGCATGCCGTCCAAATTATTTAAAGATGGCATGCCGTCCAGAATTATGTTTTTATTAGACGGTATGCCGTCGATATCACAAAATAATCCCAAAATATGCCCATTTACTAAAAGAAATGATTCTCTTAATAAAAGAAATGATAAACATGTTTTTGCATATCCCTATGCTGTAATATCTTATCTTTGAGTATGCACTCTTTGAGTTAAATCCTAGGCACAGATATTGAGATATATCGATAAAATCACTACCACTCCTCACTCTGCCTTTCAATCTTTTTCGTAATTTTCTCTGATCTGAAAGAGAGCATCAATCTTTTTGTAGTTCAGATCATCAGAGGGAAGGGGGCATTTATTGTTTCCAAAATATTATGGCTTTGTCTGATCCTGTGTTTTCTATATGCTTGATTGAATGGATAAGCTATCTTATAGTGTTTAGACGGCATGCCGTCTAAAATCAAGGACGGAAAGCCGACGTGTCCCTGACTGTTATCTGTCCTTTCTAATGTTGTTTTTTTTTCTCTTCCGGTCCCGGGGGCGCATTGGTTAGCGCGCTCGGCTTCGGATCAAGAGGTCCGGGGTTCGAATGCCAGTGCCAGTAAGGTTTAGGTACAACGCTACACTGAATTTCAGCGTAGTACCACCCATGGTTCGCTAATTCAAGCCGATGCTCGCAGGTTTCACCGCAGTGCATAGCAACATTGCGTTGCGAGCTTTCTCCCTGCCGCAATACTAACAGCCGTGATATCTATCCTCACCTCATCCGGTCACCTTGGTATTAACTTATTTTTTAAAAATTGTTTTATAATTTTCTTGTAATCGTTTCATTGGGGCATATTGTACCTTTTGTTCACATAATTGCTATGTTTATTACTTTGGAAAATCTACTTCATGTCCATTTCACCACACATTAAAATAAAATTGAATATTAATCTTAATTTTCATATGTTAAAAGGACAAAGACCCGATGGCCACCAGATTCAGTTCTGCTGCGCATGACCGGAACCGGAAGTCAATAGAACTCCGATACCGGCTACTTCCGTTCCTGTATTCTCTACTTTCTCGACAAAAGGCGGTTGTACGACCTCTCGTATTTCAGTGAGTATATTAACGACGGAGATATTTCTGCGCATGCTCTGTATAAACTACATTCACTTCCGATTCCGTAGAAAAGTTATATACACCATACTAATTAACATTAAAGGAAAAAAATCATCTCCCAAAAACGATCAAGAAAAAATACTATCGGTAGGATAATAAAGGTATTATTAGAAAATAGTCAAGAAAATGACAAGATATGACCTTGAGCTTGCCACTTGACTGACACAGGTTGTACATTTCTTCGTGTTGCACGATTTCTCAATGCTGTAAGGTCAGTTTCACCGAAAGCTTGTTCAATTTCATCGTGTTGAACGTATTGCACATTATCTCAATGCTGTAATGCATGTAATCGTGTTAAACATGCTGCATGGGAAGTGCAAGTGGGAAGTCGGTTTACGATATATCATATATCATGTGTAGATGTACATTGCATAGTTATAATATTACACTCGTAACAATTATATTCTTGTCAATGTTATGTAGCTCATCATCCCGATGGGATAATGGCATGACATTGCGTCCGTCCATCCGTTAACCTTTCGCTTATTAGACTTCTTCTTTAGAACCAATGAATCTAGAGGGCTCAAATTGTATGTGCAGACTCCTTGGCCAATGGGGATATTCAATTGTAGATTGCGTGACCCCGTGACACCAAATAGGGTTACAACCTTAAAAACCTATTTTCATCTTCTTCAAAAGTTCTAGAGAGCTGAAAGGTTGTGTAGAGACTCCTTGGCCAATTGGGATTCTAAATTGTAGATCTCGTGACCCCTTAACCCCAATCTAGGTCACGGGTCATGACCAAAAATCTATTTTCATCTTTATCTCAAGTATGTAAAGCTCTAGAAAGGTGAAATGTTGTGTAGAGACTCTTTGGTCAAAGGTGATTCTTAATTGTAGGATTGGTGACCCTGTGATTCCAAATGTGGGTCACAGGGGTCATGATCTAAAAACCTTTTTTTTTTGCTCGTTAACAATATGTTACTTGAGATAACTTAGATATTCAACCTAAGATAATAAAAAAATCAATGTAATCCTGATGAGCTACAGAGCCAATGGCTCTTTGTTTTACTGATTTGATGTATTTAAATGAAGCTCTCGCTTTCAACGAATAAACTCAGAATCCTTTCAGATACATTTCAATCACGGGGATGTATAGCATAGTATAGTATAGTTTTGGTGATCATGTGACCCCAAATTGGGCTCACAGGGGCAAGGGCTCATGACTTTAAAACTTATGTTTTTCTTTTTATAATTTTTAGGTAAAGTTTCAAACTTAGATACTAAATAACTGAAGTCCTGATGAGCTCCAGAGCCCATGACTTTATTTTCCTATCATTCTATTATCTTACAGATACCCAACCGATGGTAAAACATATGATATAGACAAACAATTTCTGTGGGGGGATGCCCTTATGATTTCACCCGTGCTTGAAAGGGTAAGTGTGGCATGGTTCTTAGGTTATGCAATTTTTTTAAAATTGAAATTTATTTTTGCAATATTTTAAAAATGGGTTCGAACAAAAACGATAAGTTTATGCGTTTTTGATTCATTTGAGTTATTTCTGTTTTTTAATTGTGAGCTTGACCACTTTGTGCATAGTCTCATATTTTGGCATGTTGAAACTGACAAAGGTCAAATTTTCATTTCTCTGACTTTGGAAGATACATTTTCATATGGACGTGATGAGAAAAAGCACCACAATAACATCAAATAGGTATCAGAGATATTATAAGTGTTTACATCGGTTTAAAGATTATTTGCGATTTTACCGATGAAAAACAATATTGTTTCACCCGGTCACTTTAAAGCGCTGTCGTGTATACTTAAATTTCAAATTTCTACTGTTATTAAGTGTATAATCTCATCTTTTTTGCAATGTTATGTAATTGAAATGAAATAATGTGTTTTCAGTCTCACACGTCAGTGACGGCCTACTTCCCTTCGGACACGTGGTACGACTTCTTCTCAGGTGCCGGGATGTCGCCCACTGGACGATGGTCAACTCTGTCCGCGCCACTGGACACGATCAACGTCCACATACGAGGGGGCTCCATCATACCCACGCAGAGACCTGCTCTCACCACGCAAAAGAGGTCGGTGATGTGACAATTTCGTTATAAACTGACATTTTTGGTCCCAAATCAAACAAACGCATTTAATAACATAATGTATCGAAAAAACATACATTTTGAAGGGTCTTTCAGTAAAAATAACCATTAATTGACGTGACCTAAAGGGTCAATTGTCCAGTTTTCGATCGTCGGGTTTTTTAGAACATTGAATGGGTAACGATATTTTAAGCTTAACGTGGAAGAAAGGGTTACAAACACATGAGGAAAAGGCCAAGTCTCTATTGAGGTTGGAATTGCAAAATTTGTTCAATGGGTGACAAGTCAGCAGATCAGTCTTTCTACGGCGTAGATAACTTTGGTTTTCCACTCCGTGACTTGTACGCAATGCTGCCAGTTAGTCTTTAAAATTCTGGCTATTGTACACTTGATGCAATTCATGATTGTGCAACTTAGTTAAGCGTCGCTCCAACCTGAAGGATGCAAATTGTTTTGAGACTCTCTTTTCTGTTGCACTTTAAAAAGCCATGTTCGTCGCTTGCAATCGAATATTTTAATGTAAAACCTCCATTGATGTTTTGTACCCAAATTTCATTTGGTTAACTTTGTACACAATCTGAGAGTTTTGACCAATAAGTTATTTTTTCTCGAAAATTACGAAGAAAATTTGCATTTGCGTACAGTGAATGTACAGGTAACATTTCGAAGACATCTTTAAAGTGTTTTCAATCGATAGGCTTCTTTCCTCGAAATGACCAATGAGAAATCTCTGCGCTCTGTTGTGCACCGCATTCATCACCACAAAGCTATCAAATCTAGGTATGAAGGATGTATTATTTTCAACCACACCGGTACAGAAGCAGAGAATTTGCTCTATTGTACATGGTCGTATATTTGTAGATTGTATAGGGAAGAGGCATGCAGGGCCGTGTTCAAGAGAGGTTTCAAAGTAATCGCTCAATTAGCGATTCCTTTTAAACCTCTCTTGAACGCGATTGCTCAATGTAGCGCTACGTAGCAAGGCGAGCAAACTTCCAGGAATTTGCACTGTGTCGTTCAAGAGAGAATAAGCGCTACTTGTGCGCTACTCGAGCGCTACATTGAGCGATCAATGAGCAATTTAAGCGCTCGCTGTTATGGAATGGAGCCCTGATTTATCCTCCGAAAGGAGGAAGTAATAAACTGCGCACATACAACAAGTTTAAATTTTCGTATGGCGTTGAGTCATATTTTAACAACCAATGCCAAAGTGGGGTAGCACCGATACGTTATGAAAACATTCCCAGTGAAAACCGTTTCTGCTTCAACTGTCCTGATTTTGTGGAAGATGAGCTACATGTACTTGTTCACTGTCCACTATATGCCATCCTCGGTTAACCATGGTTTTATATATGCTCCTTTACTCTCCACTTTAGAGTGGCAACGGAGCACCATGGTTAACCGAGGATGCTATATGCAGATATGCAAAATATTATCTTTTATATAATGTAAAAAGGTTGTTACTGGTTGTAATGTGTTGAAGGATAGAGAGATTTTGACCACAATTCTACATGAGGCTAAGATAAGTTACTATACCGCCAAAGCCTGTCCTGATATATTGTTTCTTAGGCTTTCTACGCTATATGGATTTATTTTATATGTTTTTTTAAAACAAATCTTTTACAAAACAATTATGTTAAACATGTTATAACAATAATCATATATTGACTTTTTTTTATGAGTCAGTCTCACAGCGGCGCTCATGTTATTATGAATGTTTTTTAAATTGTATTGTACAATGCAGCGGTGAGACTCTAATAAATTATTGTATTGTCTGTTTAGGTCGTGAGATTAACGTCATTTGACGCGGTGTTTACACCAATCTGGCAAGCGATGCTGTCTATTTTCTTCCTTACTCTCCGACTATTATTATCCGATTATATGAACACATTCGTAATTATCCGATGTGACGTTTTGATTTGGATATGAAAAGTAAGCGTTCAAGGCTGGCATGATATGATGTAGGTGTTTGTGTAGATGACTTTCACATACAATATCTGCACCTGTGTCCCCTGTCTTTAGTTTCAAGTTTTGACAACTTGAGTGACAGGAATGTGTTTCGAAGGTTGTACATTTCAGCACTGATCAAACACGTGCTACGCATGCAATAACGAAAGACATTGACTGTTACATCACAGACTTCTTTTCATTGTTGTATAAGGTTCAGCTTCATGTTTAGCGATATTAAAACATAATGACAGATACATCAACCCCATTGTTAATACGTTAATCCTCTTTAGTCGACAGAATGACTTTGGGTTGATTGTCGCCGCATCGAGTAAAAAGACAGCCCAAGGGTTTCTGTATTGGGATGATGGCGAAACTATCAGTGAGTTTTTTTGGTTTTTTAAATTCTGTCAATACTGTTGGGGAGCAAAAGAGTCATTCTTACTTACCAAATTAAAATGATATAAATGGCGCCAAGTGAATACTTCTGTACTGATGTCCAAAAGAAGGTTGACTATCACAAAAAAGGGTTTTTATTGAAAATGAGGTATTTTCTTTATTAAAAAAGAAAACATTTACAAATCAATGTCACCCTTTAGATAAAGTTGTTGAATTCTGATTGGTCAATAGTCAATGCATACGAAACCGTGTAGGCGGGTCTGCTGAGGTGGACAACGTCGAAGCGTCTTCGTGCCCAGGCATATATTGACGCCCAAGGAGTGTGAAAGATGAATGTGATTTGTTACATTAGTGTCCAAGCATAAAAAAAACACTTTGATTTTGGACCCCATGTGACTTTGCCTTATTACCGTGCCGATTTGTTACGATGTATTATAATTAAATTAACAAGATTTGAAGAAGAATTATTTTTCTTGCTAATTAAAAAGTTATTTTTATCCCGAATGTCTTAGTTTTTCTTCAGGGTTATTTTGAAGTAGTTGTCAACTTTCTTTTGGACAGTAGTATATTTTAAATTTTAAATGTAATTAACATGATAAGAGAAATTTGAAAGTTTGTAAAACTATTGTTATTAAGCTTTGTATTTTTTTTTTTTTCAGATGCACCGTATAATGAGATCCAGTTCAATTTAGACGGGGTAAGAAAATGTTTTAATGTTATAATAAAGACGGTATTTTACGAGCATGTTTGCTAAATTGCCTTTAAAAAACGATTGTGATATTTTTTAATTTAAAAAATTGGTTTTGTCAAAGGTTTTGGGTTTTAATTAGGGTATGATTATTCCACACATTTTTTTTCTTGAATCCTTTACAATAGTCAATCATATATGACGTCATATGCGACGAATACGACCAGGCGTGCACATGCAATTGCTTCCATTCAAATTGATTTGTGCACCTGTGTTCATAAAATTTATATGACACTGGAAATGTTTACCATATGGGCAATGCAATAGTTTGTAGTCTACATGTAAATTCCAATGTGCATTAGATATAATTGTTTTATGACTGTAGACTAAAAGTGTGCTGTCCAAGTGTGATCCATTTCAATGTTAAAGAGGCAGTAGCACGTGTGTTTTTTTCGCTCAAATAAGTCAATGAAATGTATATGAAAAATAATGTTACCAACAGTAAAACACCTTTCTCTCTTCGGAAAAATCAAGTTTAAAATGAGTGTACATGTACATGGTTCGGTAAAGCCATGGCAATGTTTTTGTAATTCGAAAAAATAAAATGTGTTCACATTAAAATGGCCCCCATGCTTTTTTTGCTTTAAAGGCAATACTGTTATTACCACTGCTGATAATTGGTTTGTGTAATAATGCGTATTGCCCTCTAAAGTAAATTTAAATGATATAAACTATCATTATAAATGGTAAATGTGAAAAAATAATTTTGCGAAAAAGGTGCTACAGCCTCTTTAAGTAGGCTTATCCTGAATTATAGGCGAACTGTTCAACAGGGTTGGCATTGAATTGAAAGGCATTTGAAATTATCAAATGTTATCAATCAATGGTGTTATTTAAAAGTAATCAAAAGCACATTGGCGTGTAGCGCTTAGAAATAGCCTTTAAAAAGACTGACTGTTCCTGAAAATTACAATTTTAATGCTAGTAACCATTTCAGTACAGTGACAATATGAAAGTGAAAAATCATGACATTCGATCGAAAACCGGACAATCGGATTTTAATGTTTGAGCTGTCGTCCTGTTAAGAAATATATTGCAATTTTCCTTGCACAATTGTTTATAAGAGTAATTACTTATGTTTTATAAAAATGGAAAGGTTGATACAATAAATTCTGCTTTGTTATATATGTTTGTAAATGATAAATACACTTTCGGTTGACGATGTTTTGTTATAAATACAATTTCAGTTGGCGAAGTTTTGTTTGAAATACGCTTTCAGTTGACGAAGTTTTGTGATAAATACAATTTCAGTTGGCGAAGTTTTGTGTTAAATACGCTTTTAGTTGGCGAAAGTTTTACATTAAAAGACCTAGTTGACAGTTATTTTTCAGGTCGCCGCAAATTGCTGCAAAATTGCCCAAGCGGCGTTAAGCAATTACTCACTCACTTACTCACTTACTCACCCACTCATGTTCCAGGAGAGACTGACGTCACTTATCAAGTCCAGTCGTTTCTCAACAACGATGACGTTGGGTAGCGTCGATGTGTATGGTGTGACGTCATCACCAGGTGCAGTTCGAGTCAACGGCGCTAGCGTAGCACATACGTACGATAGCACCAATAAGGTTAGTGGTGCTCATCTTCGGTACTTCCGGGGATTCCATGTGATTAAATCCATTAAATTTTCTGAATGAGTAGTTTAATTTCAAAGAAACTAGAATTTTATTTTTTTAAACTGTCAATCTAGTTCAATCGCATGTTCTCATTATCTCATTTTTCATCCCGGAGATCAAACCAACAACGTTTTCATTGGTTGAAGTTTGGCTTGAGATGACCGATATGGAAATATCCGTTGATGTTATGTAGAGAGAACGACGATAACATTCCACCTACAACTGTAAAAACCCAGTTGACACATTGCTCTCGAAATGACTGTTTATATATTATATAAATGACTGTTTATATACCTTAATATTCCTCAAGGTATATTATCTAATTTAATTTCAGGTCTTGCATGCATCTCGACTGAAGGTAGATCTACTGAAACCCTTTGTAATGACGTGGTGATAAATAAATAACTCCATTTAATAGTATTACATATTATTTGTTTGTTAAGGCTGTCAACATTAAAAAAATAAATATGCAAATGTCTGATTTTGTTCTTAACAAAAAACAATCCCTTTCCTCTTAAAAATCATTAGTGCCAAATGTTTAAATACATCAATGACCATGAAATATATAGAATACTAAACGATGTCCCTTTTGATATCATGTTTATTAAACGAGTGAATGGTTTGGTATTTTAACGAGCGAAAGCGAGTTAAATACCGATGCCAGTCACGAGTTTCATAAACATGTTATCAAACGGGACCGAGTTTAGTATTTTATTTATTACTCAATCATAAAAGTAGCGCTGAATTGCAAGAAAATCGTTGTTAGTGACGCCCACTTACAAATAGGTCACCTGCTAATGCAGTCGCGCGGCTAACATTGTGACGTCAACCAAAAACGACTATGACGTAACGCGCCGATTATGACGTTACGGCAGCACGCGGTGGTATCACACATGTGTGTAACCAACCCATTGTTATCTAATGAGTTATCTCACCACGGTTGAGTAATAATATGGATTATTAGAATGTATACACTACAGATCTACTCCAATCTCATTAAAATCAGATCAACCGTAACACGTTTTTGATAAGCGTACTGTTCGGCAGGTCTCTGGTCTTGTGACCTTTTAAAAGACAATTTTTAAAGTTGTAAATTAGGTGATTAATCGACCATTCATGGCTACAGAAATAGATAAAGCTCCGCACCTTTGAGTGATTAATTTATTGAACGAATATTCATAACATGACCTTACACTGGACACATTTTTATGCGGTCTTCTTGTTACACGCCGTCGGTGTTCACATTGAAACAATCATTTGGTTACATAAAGAAGCGGTCTGATAGAAATATACCATTTTTCGAGGAATATAAATTGCAAAATAGTGCATCTACTGGGATACAAACTCATATCGTTCAGAGGTTGCCTCACAAAATCGTCTGATAACAGCCCGTCGGCTCGACTGTTCTGATGCTATTTAGGTAGCCAAATCACAAAACGTCCAACAAAAGCTTTCGGTACAGGAAGCTAGGGGCATGTTACCCCAAACAGCCGTATTTTCGCCGGTTTCCATATGATGAGGTACGTGTTAACGAATGACTCCTGATGCTTTCAAAACGGCTACCGTTTAAAAGCATGATGTAATTGGTCAGCTATCTGACTGGGTTTTGTCTGCACTAAATTGGTACAGAACGCGCGCCTATACGGGGTGTCCTCAGACCTTGTGGCGAGGAATGAATCTACAGGACCTGTTGGTATCCCGGTAGATCTATTATTTTGCAAATTTATTTCTTGGAACAAAGGTCGATTTTAATGAGACTGCATACAGAAGTGTCCCGATAATCAGATAGGTACTAGTCATCCCGATATTCAAATTTTGCGAGCGGTAAAATGAGAAATATTGAGACCAAAGCGGTCTTCTTGTTAAAATCATAACCATATACTGTAGTACTGGTCAGTGTAGATTTGTCCGGGGAAAATCTCACTGTTTCCCTGTCACCCTTATCTCGCCTTCACATCATCAATGGGAAACCAGATTAGCTGTACCTAGCGGTCTTATTGTCACGCTTCTCAGGCCATGTTCAAATCAGCATAGTCAGTTAGTCACCCATCTAGACACTGACCATTGTATTTTTACTGAGGACATTTATTCCATGCGGTCTTAATGTCACGCTACTCTGGCCTTTACACGTTTACATCCACTTGCAATGGTCACTGCAGTAATGTCAGACATTACTGTACTGTTTAGTGTTACATCCCCGGCCTTATACACTTTAACATAGCCATCCACTTGGGTAATGGCCAGGGTAGTTTTGCCGGAGACATATATTCCACACGGTTTTATCAGCGAGTCCGCTTCGGTTAGAATTTTCTTGACTAGCTCTCCTTTCGGTGAGATGAGATGGATAGAGTTACTGTCCCTGTCCGCAAGGAGGCCACAGTTTGCCACGTCACTGGTGACACCTAGCGGGCAATCCAATGCGCCATTTCCTTTTGGCTTGTAAGTGAAACGATTGTTACCGTCTTCATCTAACGAAAACATCAGCCTTCGTCCGCTGTCCGAGATGAGAAAATGTCCTCGCTTTGTCTGAGCTAGGTAGAGAGGGCGGGAAATAACGGCCTTCTCAGACTTTTAAGTGAAGAGGGTCTTAATGAACTTTCCCGTTTGAGAAATAATATCGATGGTGTCACAGTTACTTGTGCCTACCAGAAGGTTCCCATCCTCAGTTCCGGTAATGTACGCATACTGCTTCTTTGTCTTCACCTGGGCGAGAATTCTCAATGTTCCAAATATGGAAAAAAACAAGAGGAATTTTTGTTCATCACCGTTACTGTGATTTTGGAGTTTGAGATGACAGCAATTCTGGATGGGACGTTGGGTATGGGTACGCGTGTTAAGACCTTCCCGTAGGAATTAAACTTCTTCAAACACTTGTTGTCTAGGTCTGTGAGGATCACATCTCCTCCGTTCAGGAACAGGACATCGGTGAGAAGGGGTTCGGCCGAATCCTCTCTGCTTCCTCCGTGGAAGCTGGACATGAGGGTGAGCTTCCCTTCAAACCGAGAATCAACTTGTGGCGGAACACCATTTGACTTCCTACTTTCCAGAAATGACACCTCACCAAAATGGAGAGTCTTCTCAAGCTTCTGTATTGCAGCCTCATTCTGGCAGAACTCAATCCTCTTTTCCTGAGGCTCGGCGTCGAGCTGCTCAGCTGCCAGAGAATACTGCTCAACTCTTTCGTTGAGACCAGACTCCAACTCCAGAAGTTCGCCCTGTCTGTTCATAGACATGGCGCACTCAAACACATCCACGGAAAGTTGGACGCAGGATCTCAGAGCTTCACCTTTGGTCGTACTCAGTGTCAATTTGGTGATCTGGTCGTCAAAGGCTGCATCAATTTCTCTGAGCATCGCCTTCTCTTTGTCCACAATTACGTCTATGAGCTTTTTGGTGAGTTGGCTTAAACATTCCTTTGCTTGTTGTTTCTGCTGGGCAAGGGATTCTAATTTTGCATTTTGATCCGCAACATTTGATTCCGTGTCCAGGAACACTTTGGTCAAGTTCTGATGAATAGTGTTGAAAGACAGCATGCTCATTTCAACCGCTTCCTGTAACGGGAGTGATTCCTTACAGCGACGGTGAAGCGAATCCGTACACTTTTGACATATGATTTTGTTACAGGAAGGACAGAACTCCTCTGCAAAGTGGGACGGATGATCCGAACAAAATAACTGCGGTTCGTCTCTCCGGGATAAGACACTTTCGGATCGGTCTGGGAGATCCGAATCCGAGTCAGAGAAATGTCGTGAATCCTCCTCCTCTTCATCTTCGACTCCCACGAATTTCAATGACGTCACTTCCGGATCAGCATCCACATCATTTGTGTCACATTCCGGTTTGTTGTTTGTGATTTGCATGTAGTTCTCCAAGAATTTGCATTCCCTTTCGACTTGAACGTTAGGTTCGAAGTTGCACATTGGACACGCCGTGACCTTGGATATCCGACGATGTTGAGACAGAAAGGCGTTACAGAAGACGTGCAGACAGGGCAGAACACGAGCCGAGTGGATTCTGTCTTTACACATGAAACACAACGTGAGGTCATCTTGCTGCACCGTCTCCGCCATACTTTTACCTGTAACATAAACACATCTTTAACAATACATTCGTAGCAAAGTTCCTCACGTTTCAAGTTCCTCATCCTCGGTTACCCATGGTTTTATATATGCTCCGTTACTCTCCAATATATCACCCATGGGAAACGTTACATGTATCAGGGGAATCTGTTCTCATATTACGCGCCCATGGCCAGCGTGACAAAGTCGGTATACAAAGAAAATGCTCAATAGGATAAGACGGAAATGGTCAAGGGTGATAACCGGTGACGGATGGCTACCACAATGACCTCGCTTGCTTTGAAACGAAGTGATTTGAATTGTCATTGGCTCGCAGGTCCAAGCTGCGTAGCAGTTTTTATTGGCTCACGTCGGCCAAGGGCGGGTAATTTGAGTACAGATTCCCCTGATAAGGTTTCCCATGGGTGATAAAGTGGAGAGAAAAGGAGCATATATAAAACCATGGGTAACCGAGGATGCAAGTTCCTTTGCTAATGACACTATTCGAGTTCAAACTTGGAGTTTTACCTTGCTGACGTTGTTGTGGGTGTCTTGGGTTGGATTATGAAGCTTTCCTCGCCACAAGGTCTGAGAACACCCCGTATGGGCGCGTGTTCCGAACCAGTTTAGCGCAGTCAAAGCTCAGGCAAATAGCTAAATAGCTGACCAATCACATCATAGTTTTTAAATGGTCGCTGTTTTGAAAGCATATCGGAACAAACATAAGGATAGCTGTTTGGAGTTATCTGCCCTTAGCTTCTCGCACCGAAAGCTTTTGTTGGACATCCTGTGATTGGTTAACTATATTTCGTCAGAACATGGGAGTCTACGGGCTGTTATCAGACGGTTTTGCGAGGAAACCTCTGAACGAGTTCGTATCCTGGTAGATGCACTATTTTGCCATTTTGATTCCTCGGAAAACCGTCGATTTTAATCAGACTGGGTTGGTTTTCAAAAGCAACATCGTTGATCGAAATAGCCATACCATATTACGCGCAAATTGTCAAACAACTTGGCTGGAGAGTGTATCACTATTCCAAAATGCTGTTCAAATGTTAACAATTACAAAAGCGAAAGTAGGGCTAAATTCACGCATTCGATATGTGATTACAAAATCGTAGTACAAGAATTTGTAGTACAGATATGACGGTCCCGTATATAACAATGTTTTGGGACAGTAGCACGTTTTTTCGCTCAAATAGGTCGATGAAATGGATTTGAAAAATTATTTCACTAATCGTAAAACACCCTTCTCTCTTTGGAAAATCAAGCTAAAAATGAGTGTACATGGCTCAGTAAAGCCATGGGAATTGTTTTTGTCAATCGAAATAATAAAATGTGTTCACAATAAAAAGGCGGCCATGCAATTTTTGCTTTATATGCAACACCGTTATTACTACTACGTGATGATACACTGTGTCCTTGGCGGAATAGCGGAAAAATTTATAGCGTAGTTTAGCGTCCCCCCTCTACGAAATGAGTCATCGCTTCCCGGGGTCAGGGGATACATACGAGCGAACCAATCAGAATTCGTGAATTTATAACCGAATCGTGACGTCATAGCGTCACTACGTGAACGGAGGAGGTCATATATAGATGAGTTAATAGGTGCGTAGGGCCTATGTCTTTCGATAGCGTCACCACTTGACTTTACCATTAACGATGCGTTGGCATAATGCCTACGTTATTAGAGTCATTCTATCGTTCCATTTGATGAGTAGATATGCTTACAATCACTATCATATAGTGATAATTAAACTAATTATCGAATAGCATATATCACTAAAAAAAAATGATTGCCTGTGAATCACATATTCGCTATGTATTAGACATGTTTTTTATTGTGTCACTTAGCCTTGTATCGTAATGTCTACAACCATCCCTCTATACAATACATTCCGTTTCAAATTTAAGAATAGCATTGAGTAGCGAGTGTAGTTGAATTATACACATTTGAAATAGGCTACAGCTTGTCCGATGCAGACGACGAGAGAACGAGGGAACAGGAGTAAGACAAGGGTAACAGGTAAACACCGCTTTCAAATCTCGGCAGTGGGCTGTTCTATTTTTAGCAGAGGCGGCGGACAGACATAAAGCGCTTTGAGCATGCAATAAGCATGGATACTAAACTAAACTAAACTCCAACGAAACGCATGGTAAATCCCATGTAGTGAGTGGTGTAAATAAGCTTATATGATAACCACATGCTTTTGTGATTGTTTTGAATCTAAATCAGTTAGCTATCTAATTTTCAATACGCATTAGTAACTGATTATATGTGCGAGCGGCGATACGCTGACAGCCGACAGCCGTTCTATTTTTAGCAAAGAATCAGTGTAGGTCACTCTGTTACGCACACTGACACACACATAACAGACTTTCACTTCGCGCATGTACCGGACATTCGGAACAAGAACCAGGCAGTGAAAGGAGCATAGCTAAGATGTTCAATGTTATAATATATTGTATTATTTGATTCAGAATGATCAACTTTAAACCCGCACTTCTTCATCCGGGATGAACATTTTCTATATCTCCTGTGAGAAGACACAGACCTTATTTAGTTGACACACTGACGACAGACAGGGAAAGGAGATATGCTATTTATTAGGCTGGGTATGTACGTTGACATTCACTATACATAGTTGTTGTCCTGTAGGTACACACACTATTGTGCCAGAATAGGTATGACAGTACATGAAAAATGATTTTGAAACATTCTCGCAAATTAAAAGATCTTGTTCATATATTAAAAGTAATGTCTATTTGCGGTTGTGTGGTTTAGGTACTTTTTCGACCACAAAATCGTTTCCATGATGTGTTTATTCAATGTCATCACTGGTTGTGTGCTCCTGAACCCATGCTCTCAGTGGTCTCAAGCTCATAGCCATGTGGAGAGTGATACACTAAACATATGCGACAGTTCAACAAACCTTATCAGGAACTAGAGGAGATGCAGTCGTTTTAGCCATGTAAATGATATATTTGATATATTAAAGGGGCAAATATGAAAGTCGGGAAAGAAGCTATAACCTAAACCAGCACCTTCTGTAATTTGGTAAATGTTAGAACCAAATAAAATATAATGCGAAACTGATCACCCATCTGTTAACATAGTTTATATATATCGTATTTAGGTTCGTGTATAGCTAATTCATAACGAAAATACAACCATAATACAAGTCAGGGTCATGATCGAAAACTGGACAATTGACCTTGGCTTAAGCTACATTGATGACTTCAAACGTAACTTTTGAAACTTACATAAAGTAGATACGAAGACAGGTTTGCTTCTTTTGCGTTTAATAGGTCTTACATCGTGTACATAAACGAGAAAGAGTTGTACATGTAAGTTTAAACTATGGTGTCACGTGTCAAACGAGAGATCTCGCTTAGACACATCTTTTTTAATTGTTCAAGAATAGTCATATCAAATACAATGCATTACGCGAGTGAATTTAGTTTCAACTATTAAAGGTTAAATATTTTTGTATTCTACATTCTTCTTTACGGTATCCCAAGCAAAAGAAAAGTAGTACGGGAATCGAAAGCGATTGAAACGAAGGTTCTAAGTATATAAATAAGAGAGCTAGAGCCATTTATAAACCCTCGGGGTCACATTAGGGTTATAACAAACATATGATTCATTAATCCGTTGATTCCGAACACCAATTAGGTGTAAAGGATTATAGTCGTGTACAACTATATCTGGTTCATTAATCTCATCAAATTCGTTAGGGTAATCCCCTTGACAATCGAGCAATATCATGATTGGATAGGTGAACTTGAATGACAGAAGATTGATATGGGAGTTGAACGTATCAGTAGTTCGTAATTAAAATGAGGTGTAATGTCTCACTTTACCTGTAAGGAGTTATGTGATGGTAATCAATTGAAATCATTTTGCTGGATACGAACGAAGACCTGTATGTATAAAAGGATTCACGTTGTAATCAATTAAACAAAAATCTGAAATGATTGAATAAATAGATGTCAAATACCAAATCATTGAATAGCGTTATTTGCAAAGACTGACTTCATTTGAACAGATAAAATGTAATTGTTTATTCGATGTAAACATCGCTATAGACCTCATTGACGTTAAGATGGGGCTGTCTAGATGGTAAACATCGGATGGGATATTGGAAGATGTGCATACTACACCAACATTTTATAGACGAAATTTTGTTATGCGAAAGAGAGAGACTCTACGATCAACATCAAGACTCTATCGGATCCAACTGCAATGGCTAATCAAGGGGCAGAGACTAATACGTCCGTTGAAAAGTGCCGACTAGATATCGGACAAATGTGTACATCGTAGCTAAGGAATGACAGGGACAAACGTTGATACACGTCAGGGAGTACAACAACAACGGTTTGGATGGGAAAATGTATCCCACACGTAAGGGTATCGCCTTGCAGCTGAGACAGTGGATCGAGTTGGAATCGAAAAGGACTGTTGACGAAACAATTCAAAATTTGATAGAGGGAAAAGAAGATAAGCTATGCGGACATTTGGGTGCCAATGTATACGTCAGCATCAGTAAGACGTTCGCCGGTGTGGATCTTCGTAAACGGTGGTGGTGTGATGAGACTTCGGAGATGAAACCATCCAAGAAAGGCATCTTTCTCCGTTTACATCAGTGGGAGAAACTGAAATGGGCCATGGACGTCATCGCTGTCTTTGTTCCCGAATTAAAAGACACAATACCTTGCGCTATGCAGGGAGACCATCAAAACCAACTCGGATTCTTAGCGTGCGCTTTCTGTAGCCCCAAAGGATCTCACTTTTGGCAGTCTTATTGATGTTTCACCTTTTGGTGTGGCATGTTATTCTAAAATAAAATGTTGAATTCGTTATTTTGTCGGTTGTTCGTATTTGGTTTAAATAGATTTGTAATGGTACGAACGAGTCATTCAGTCTCGAGATGTCACCTTGGGGCTGATATTGTAGTTCATGTTGATTTAATGCAACGTTGCATTAATTACTTCCGGTCTTTTAAAGTTAACTTTAAAACTTGTAACTTGCAAATTACATATATAATACATTACCTTAGGGTAGGTTGTTTGTGATATCGAGAGATGGGCATAATCTGTGCATTATTTATATTTTAAAACAATTGGCGTGCTACAGTGCCTTTAAGGAGAGATGGGGCGATAAAACAAAATATTTAAGAATTCGTTTTTTTTCAAAATAGCAGGTTCATTGTGTCTTTTATCCAAAACTGTAAGAAAATTTGGGAGGTCGCCGAACGATTTTCAGAGTTATCGGCATTAATAATAATACTCCCGTCAGCAAATTACGCCATTTTTTCACTGATTTGATGTATTAAAATGAAATGCTCGCTTTCAACGAATAAGCTCAGAATCCTTTCAAATACATTTCAGATACATACGGTAATGCATAGTAAGTCTATAATGTGAAAATTAATGACACTGGAAATATAAACAAAATTAAATTAAGCACTTTTTAATTAAAAATGGCATTTTTCTCATCGTTTTTCGCATATTGAACAGGATTTCTCACTGACACACATATTTTAGATATTGCTAAAAATGCAATATAATGTGCACATTTGAATAAACAAACAAATTCAGAAATAAAAATAGGGGTGGTCACTGGAAGTTGTTCATCACTTTAGCGTAATTTTTTAAAGTACCTTCATAAACGTAAAAACCTAACGTCAAGGATTTATGATGGTTTCAAGTGTAACGTTGACGGCCTACCGTGTAATCATTATTGAATATACTATCAATCTAGGGGTGCATGATGAAAGAATAACTATCGGTTGATTATACCAGGTGATTTTAATTCGTCAGAAACTAAAGATGCGTATGTAATTCGACTAACACACACAGTAACATATTACCGCGAATATAGGTGACGATAATGTTATGCAGTATGTCGTAAAATGACCGTTAAAAAGGTGTTATGGAAAATTTAAGCACTTTCCGTTAGTGTTTGGATAAGTGTATGCCCAAAACAACGTAATCCATATATTTTTAGACTTATTCACTACAATAATTTGTTGTCGCAAAATGTTCGAATTCTGGGTCCCATCTCTCCTTCAAAGAATTTGAATTCGAAGGGCAGCGATTCAGGTTTTACTGGAACCACTTCTTAGGTTAAATGTATTGACTGCTTGTCCCTCCTCACAATTCAACAGGGTAATTTAATTATCAGAATTATTTAGTTAACTCGTAGTGAGCAACAATTATTATCGATGCTTCAATAAGTCCTAATTGCCACCATGAAGGTTAAGTGTTATGATCAGAGGTCAGATAATGTGTTCCAGATTTTGAGGATGCGCACAGAGCTGGATCAACTGAGCGTTTATATGTAAACTTTGTCATGGTATTAAGTCGGATATCTAAGAAGATCGCATTCATTCATTTCAGAAAAACGTGATAGCTTTATCTCTATTTATGCACAACACAATGAGGGGACACATGTTTTCATTCAAATAACATTACTCTCCTTGAGATTTATCAATTCAGATATTCAATAAGATTGTCAGAAATAGGAGTCATATTCATTTTGCCTACAGTTAATACATTCTAAATGTGAATTCAAATCAAAACCTATTTTATTGATTGTAGGAAAATGTGACCGAAAATCAAAACTTAATTAGGACATTTACTTTATTAACATGAACGAGGGCAATGATATGGAAGTTAATATTTTTCATAGGATGCTCTAAGGCTTTTAAATGATGTTGTGACGTCATAAACAGTGTTTTGACGTCAAGCTTTGTCTATCATGTAACATTCTAAATATGGAGATGAACTTTAGGTCGGTCTGAATTTCGGTATATCCCTCGTTGTTGTCCAGACCTCATAGAAAGATGTTTTATGTAAATAATAATGAAAATGGTTTGTATCTTTCAGAATAATTGATTGAATCAGAGGAACTGTTATATAATCAACCAAAGAGACATGCTGAATTTTATCTTTGATCTTTATTAAGATTACATCAATACAGATATTGATTGGTTCTACTTTATGAAGGAATACCACCCCTTATAGAATAGTCAACCTCAATGACAGAATCAGTTGTGTATTTGAGTGACATGTTAAAAAGTAAAAAGGATAGTGACTTACTTATATGCATTTATAACTTATTTTTGGTAATGGATGCTACTCGTCGTTCTCTGATGTTGTAAGGTTAGTTCTTATGGGCCATTTATTCAATAAATAAATTCGTAAATTTACAATAACTGCTGCAGTTTGGGGATGATAAGATAATGTAACAATTGAGCACAATATATGCAATTGTACAAATGTTTCAAGGATGAGTACACTGTCAGACACCTATCACAAGCACTGATTGTTCCATGAGCTTGTCCATTTAGCCACCATGGTATTGCTACGACGAAGCCAAGCAAGTGATAGTTGTGACCATTATAAACAATAATCTTGTAATGAAATGTTTTCATTCAATGAGTTTTTATTGAATAAAATGTTTTCATATAGATGACGTGTTTACATATATATGTTTTTTCCAATATTGATAAAAACATTTTGCTCAAGACACCTAAGTTTGTGTACAAAGAACTAGATGCCATACTTGGAAGATTGAAAGAAAACCGCATCGAGACTGTCAGGAAACGCAAGTGCACCAGTGAATATACAAGAACTGTTCCTGAATAAGAAAAGCAAACTTCAAACCTCACTATGAATGAAATGAAAATGCTAGCCTTAATGTCAACATTGCATCGTACCACTCTATGCATATACTGTAACCTCCTAAAGGAACAATATTGATATAGCTTTAACTACATCGATAGGAACTTACAGAAATCATTAAGTATGGTTTATGGATATTACACACTAGTAACCTATTTAAATAATTCGACAAATTACAAATTAAACCGATAATATATGTTTTCATAAGTTATAGGAGCTATCAAGTTTGGATGAAGTAACTATTGATTCTTCTTCAGGGTTCTCTTTTTCTTTGATAAATCAATATTTATCTTGCAAAACAAAACATTCAGATTTAAACACATTATCATTTAAACATCATGCATCAGTTGACAGTGGGGGGCGGGATAGCGCAGTGGTTAGCGCGTTCGGCTTCGGATCAAGAGGTCCGGGGTTCGAATCCCGCCAGGGGCACGGCAACTTTGTCTGCAGTAGAGAACTGTTCTACACGCAGTAAGGTTTGGGTGCAATGCTACACTGAATTTCAGGGTAGTACCACCCATGGTTCGCTAGTTCCAGCCGTTGCTCGCAGGTTTCACCGCAATGCATAGCCACATGGCGTTGCGGGCTTTCTCCCTGCCGTAATACTAGCAGCCGCGATATAAGTGAAATACTCTTGAAAGCGGCGTTAAACCCCAACTCACCTCACCCACACCTCACCTCAGTTGACAGTGTCAACATTTCTACTAGTCTCAAGGGCTTATACAAGGAGTTTTCCGTGAATGAAACTGATTATACTGCTCTGAGAAATATCTAACTAAATTATTATTAATCAAAGATGATTGACATTGAGTTAATAAGATTAAAGATTGTGTAAAATCAATGCTGTGCTCAGTGAAATATAAAAATGTGGAAAATCATAAAGACAACATCAAAGTAGTGTCTCCTGAAATTAAATATAGTGTATTGGAAGGAAATACTAAGAGTAACAGTCGATCTTCCAAAATAAGACCTAAAATCAGAAGTTGCATTGTTGTATAACACGAGATATAATTACTGAATACGAATATCCACTAGTAATGTTAACATATTACAACATTATCTCTAAACTTCACATCTTCTTCCTTAACAAACATGGCTAAATAGAAATTCGAACAAAATAATCTTGTCACCACATTTAAATATGTGTTAAAAAAATCTGATGTCCCAAATTGACTGCTAATGTTACAAAGATGACGGATTCATTATTCATAACATGAATGTATCAGTGAAGTGGTCACTCATCCATTTGGTGATCACGGTCAATTGTCATCTATATGAACTTGTGCAAAGATGCAATAGTCTCTACTCTTCTTTACTACTTTGACATAATTATTTACATCACAGAATAAACAGGGTAACCGTTTCTGTATTAAAAATTTAACCCCTTAGTAACATGTGATAAGATACATGGATACAGTTAATCCAACCTAACCATATATGTTTAATTACAGTAAAGAGAATATATTGTTTCGGTTTAAAGGTAGCAATAAAAACTCATTAAATGAAAACATTTCATTCAATAAAAACTCATTGAATGAAAACATTTCATTACAAGATTATTGTTTATAATGGTCACAACTATCACTTGCTTGGCTTCGTCGTAGCAATACCATGGTGGCTAAATGGACAAGCTCATGGAACAATCAGTGCTTGTGATAGGTGTCTGACAGTGTTCTCATCCTTGAAACATTTGTACAATTGCATATATTGTGCTCAATTGTTACATTATCTTATCATCCCAAAACTGCAGCAGTTATTGTAAATTTACGAATTTATTTATTGAATAAATGGCCCATAAGAACTAACCTAACAACATCAGAGAACGACGAGTAGCATTCATTACCAAAAAGAAGTTATAAATGCATAGAAGTTAGTCACATTCCTTTTTACTTTTTAACATGTCACTCAAAGACACAACTGATTCTGTCATTGAGGTTGACTATTCTATAAGGGGTGATATTCCTTCATAAAGTAGAACCAATCAATATCTGTATTGATGTAATCTTAATAAAGATCAAAGATAAAATTCAGCATGTCTCTTTGGTTGATTATATAACAGTTCCTCTGCTTCAATCAATTATTCTGAAAGATACAATCCATTTTCATTATTATTTACATAAAACATCTTTCTATGAGGTCTGGACAACAACGAGGGATATACCGAAATTCAGACCGACCTAAAGTTCTAATTATTACCGAAGTCACGGAATTAAGAAAAATATGTTAAAATTTACTTTTAAGCCTAAGCTACTGCCTATCATCTCCATATTTAGAATGTTACATGATAGACAAAGCTTGACGTCAAAACACTGTTTATGACGTCACAACATCATTTAAAAGCCTTAGAGCATCGTATGAAAAATATTAACTTCCATGTCATTGCCCTCGTTCATGTAAATAAAGTAAATGTCCTAATTAAGTTTTGATTTTCGGTCACATTTTCCTACAATCAATAAAATAGGTTTTGATTTGAATTCACATTAGAATGTATTAACTGTAGGCAAAATGAATATGACTCCTATTTCTGACAATCTAATTGAATATCTGAATTGATAAATCTCAAGGAGAGTCATGTTATTTGAATGAAAACATGTGTCCCCTCATTGTGTTGTGCATAAATAGAGATAAAGCTATCACGTTTTTCTGAAATGAATGTATGTGATCTTCTTAAATATCCGACTTAATACCATGACAAAGTTTACATATAAACGCTCAGTTGATCCAGCTCTGTGCGCATCCTCAAAATCTGGAACACATTATCTGACCTCTGATCATAACACTTAACCTTCATGGTGGCAATTAGGACTTATTGAAACATCGATGTTGCTCACTACGAGTTAACTAAATAATTCTGATAATTAAATTACCCTGTTGAGTTGTGAGGAGGGACAAGCAGTCAATACATTTAACCTAAGAAGTGGTTCCAGTAAAACCTGAATCGCTGCCCTTCGAATTGAAATTCTTTGAAGGAGAGATGGGACCCAGAATTCGAACATTTTGCGACAACAAATTATTGTAGTGAATAAGTCTAAAAATATATGGATTACGTTGTTTTGGGCATACGCTTATCCAAACACTAACGGAAAGTGCATAAATTTTCCATAACACCTTTTTAACGGTCATTTTAAGACATACTGCATAACATTATCGTCACCTATGTTCGCGGTAATATGTTACTGTGTGTTAGTCGAATTACATCCGCATCTTTAGTTACTGACGAATTAAAATCACCTGGTATAATCAACCGATAGTTATTCTTTCATCATGCACCCCTAGATTGATAGTATGTTCAATAATGATTACACGGTAGGCCGTCAACGTTACATGCCATTTTTAATTAAAAAGTGCTTAATTTAATTTTGTTTATATTTCCAGTGTCATTAATTTTCACATTATAGACTTACTATGCATTACCGTTTGTATCTGAAATGTATTTGAAAGGATTCTGAGCTTATTAGTTGAAAGTGAGCATTTTATTTTAATATATCAAATCAGTGAAAAAATGGCGTAATTTGCTGACGGGAGTATTATTATTAATGCCGATAACTCTTAAAATCGTTCGGTGACCCCCCAAATTTTCTTACATTTTTGGATAAAAGACACAATGAACCTGCTATCTTGAAAAAAAACGAATTCTAAAATATTTTGTTTCATCGCCCCTTCTCTCCTTAAAGGCACTGTAGCACGCCAATTGTTTTAAAATATAAATAATGCACAGATTATGCCCATCTCTCGATATCACAAACAACTTACCCTAAGGTAATGCATTATATATGTAATCTGCAAAATATGTTAACTTTAAAAGACCGGAAGTAATTAATGCAACGTTTCATTAAATCCACATGAACTACAATATCAGCCCCAAGGTGACATTTCGAGACTGAATGACTCGTTCTTACCATTACTAATCTATTTAAACCAAATACGAACAACCGACAACAAAACTAATTCAACATTTTATTTTAGAATAACATGCCATACCAAAAGGTGAAACATCAATAAGACTGCCAAAAGTGAGATCTGTTGGGGTTACAGAAAGCGCACGCTAAGAATCCGAGTTGGTTTTGATGGTCTCCCTGCATAGCGCAAGGTATTGTGTCTTTTAATTCGGGAACAAAGTCAGCGATGACGTCCATGGCCCATTTCAGTTTCTCCCACTGATGTAAACGGAGAAAGATGCCTTTCTTGGATGGTTTCATCTCCGAAGTCTCATCACACCACCACCATTTGCGAAGATCCACACCGGCGAACGTCTTACTGACGCTGACGTATACGTTGGCACCCAAATGTCCGCATAGCTTATCTTCTTTTCCCTCTATCAAATTTTGAATTGTTTCGTCAACAACAGTCCTTTTCGATTCCAACTCGATCCACTGTCTCAGCTGCAAGGCGATACCCTTACGTGTGGGATACATTTTCCCATCCAAACCGTTGTTGTTGTACTCCCTGACGTGTATCAACGTTTGTCCCTGCCATTCTTTAGCTACGATGTACACATTCTGTCCGATATCTAGTCGACACTTTTCAACGGACGTATTAGTCTCTGCCCCTTGATTAGCCATTGCAGTTTTGGATCCGATAGAGTCTTGATGTTGATCGTAGAGTCTCTGTCTGCAGAATATTGAACTCTCAATCTTACCTCGGCCATATAGGGGATGGTTACCGTTCACCGATTGGTCGCACTTTTGACTGTCAAAGTTAAGGGTCCTCCCTATTGGGTATATTTATAATCGAAAAATTATGACGTCACTTTCGTTTTCAATCTTAGTTTTGTTGAGAATTGTTGTCTGCCTTACATCCGAATGCGTCAAAAGATCCTATCCGATGCTTGGGCCGTTGATGATGTAATCCCACCATGTTAACGTTATAACATGATGGAGACCATTTTTCATGCTCCCTCCACGGATCGTCGTTTGGTTTCCAGTCTTTCAAACGAATGTGACAGGAAAAACAATACACTTTATCTCCGCAATTGGTATACACCAGTCCGGCACATGCCATCTCTGAGTGTTTCTGATTCATCTGTACTGGCCACTTGTCAAAAGATAACAGTCGATCTTCGTACTTACTGTACTTACGAGGAGACGGGGAACTCATACTTGCCGCGGAGTCAGTACACAAGTCCCTTCCGTACACGTCCATGGTCGTAGCGAAAATGTGTGAGTATTAATGATATCAATCTTTTATAATCAAAGAATATCGTGACGTCATAGGTTTTCGCATAACAATATTTCGTCTTTAAAATGTTGGTGTAGTATGCACATCTTCCAATATCCCATCCGATGTTTACCATCTAGACAGCCCCATCTTAACGTCAAAGAGGTCTATAGCGATGTTTACATCGAATAATCAATTACATTTTATCTGTTCAAATGAAGTCATTCTTTGCAAATAACGCTATTCAATGATTTGGTATTTGACATCTATTTATTCAATCATTTCAGACGTTTGTTTAATTGATTACAACGTAAATCCTTTTATACATACAGGTCTTCGTTCGTATCAAGCAAAATGATTTCAATTGATTACCATCACATAACTCCTTACAGGTAAAGTGAGACATTACACCTTATTTTAATTACGAACAACTGATACGTTCAACTCCCATATCAATCATATGAGATTAATGAACCAGAAATAGTTGTACACGACTATAATCCTTTACACCTAATTGGTGTTCGGAATCAACGGATTAATGAATCATATGTTTGTAATAACCCTGATGTGACCCCGAGGGTCTGAAATGGCTCTAGCTCTCTTATTTATATACTTAGAAACTTCGTTTCAATCGCTTTCGATTCCCGTACTACTTTTCTTTTGCTTGGGATATCGTATAGAAAAATGTAGAATACAAAAATATTTAACCTTTAATAGTTGAATCTAAATTCACTCGCGTAATGCATTGTATTTGATATGACTATTCTTGAACAATTAAAAAAGATGTGTCTAAGCGAGATCTCTCGTTTGACACGTGACACCATAGTTTAAACTTACATGTACAACTCTTTCTCGTTTATGTACACGATGTAAGACCTATAAAACGCAAAAGAAGCAAACCTGTCTTCGTATCTACTTTATGTAAGTTTCAAAAGTTACGTTTGAATTCATCAATGTAGCTTAAGCCAAGGTCAATTGTCAAGTTTTCGATCATGACCCTGACTTGTATTATGGTTGTATTTTCGTTATGAATAAGCTATACACAAACCTAAATACGATATATATAAACTATGTTAACAGATGCGTGATCAGTTTCGCATTAAATTTGAATCATTGAATCAACACACCATGGAAACGATTATGTGATCGAAAAAGTACCTAAACCACACAACCGCAAATAGACATTACTTTTAATATATGAACAAGATATTTTATTTTGCGAGAATGTTTCAAAATCATTTTTCATGTACTGTCATACCTATTCTGGCACAATAGTGTGTGTACCTACAGGACAAGAACTATGTATAGTGAATGTCAACGTACATACCCAGCCTAATAAATAGCATATCTCCTTCCCCTGTCTGTCGTCAGTGTGTCAACTAAATAAGGTATGTGTCTTCTCACAGGAGATATAGAAAATGTTCATCCCGGATGAAGAAGTGCAGGTTTAAAGTTGATCATTCTGAATCAAATAATACAATATATTATAACATTGAACATCTTAGCTATGCTCCTTTCACTGCCTGGTTCTTGTTCCGAATGTCCGGTACATGCGCAAGTGAAAGTCTGTTATGTGTGTGTCAGTGTGCATAACAGAGTGACCTACAATAATTCTTTGCTATGAATAGAACGGCTGTCGGCTGTCGGCGTATCGCCGCTCGCACATATAATCAGTTACTAATGCGTATTGAAAATTAGATAGCTAACTGATTTAGATTCAAAACAATCACAAAAGCATGTGGTTATCATATAAGCTTATTTACACCACTCACTATATGGGATTTACCATGCGTTTCGTTGGAGTTTAGATAGGACATTCTACTCATTAGGCTACTTCCCTGTGTCGTCTGCAATCATTCTTCATATGTATGTAATCGAATAGATTCGCAACTTGATATGTGTAGAGTTTATGAAGAGATTATGCCTTAGTTAAAGTTATAGTTATAGTCCACTTGTATAGCGCATAGTATCCATGCTTATTGCATGCTCAAAGCGCTTTATAGTCTACACTAATAGGCCCCCATGTCTGTCCGCCGCCTCTGCTAAAAATAGAACAGCCCACTGCCGAGATTTGAAAGCAGCGTTTACCTGTTACCCTTGTCTTACTCCTGTTCCCTCGTTCTCTCGTCGTCTGCATCGGACAAGCTGTAGCCTATTTCAAATGTGTATAATTCAACTACACTCGCTACCCAATGCTATTCTTAAATTTGAAACGGAATGTATTGTATAGAGGGATGGTTGTAGACATTACGATACAAGGCTCACTGACACAATTAAAACATGTCTAATACATAGCGAATATGTGATTCACAGGCAATCATTTTTTTTTTTACTGATATATGCTATTCGATAATTAGTTTAATTATCACTATATGATCGTGATTGTAAGCATATATACTCATCAAATGGAACGTTTGAACGATAGAATGACTCTAATAACGTAGGCATTATGCCAACGCATCGTTCATGGTAAAGTCAAGTGGTGACGCTATCGAAAGACATAGGCCCTACGCACCTATATGACTCATCTATATATGACCTCCTCCGTTCACGTAGTGACGCTATGACGTCACGATTCCGCTATAAATTTACGGCTTCCTATATGGACATCTATCGACTCCTTACTCTCGATGTTAGCGAGTGGAGGACACACTCAATTGATAGGCCACGCCCCACCCCTCGGCCGACTCGTCATTGGTTCACTCCTTGTGTCTATCGACTCCGAACTCTCAATGTCGTCGCATGGGGACACGCTCAACCGATAGGCCACGCCCCACCCCTCGGCCTACTCGTCATTGGTTCACTCCTCGACTAATCGAGGCCCTCACCCCGAAACTAGCTATGACTCATTCCGTAGAGGGGACGCTAAACTACGCTATAAATTTTTTAAGGTTTTCGCCAAAGACAGGTATATTCATCATATAATGAAATATGATTTACTCACAGAAACATTATAAACGGTACTCAGTATGTAAGACTGTGTCAGAGTGAGTGAGTTGGGGTTTAACGCCGCTTTCAAGAGTATTTCACTCATATCGCGGCTGCTAGTATTATGGCAGGGGGAAAGCCCGCAACGCCATGTGGCTATGCACTGCGGTGAAACCTGGAACTAGCGAAACATGGGTGGTAATTCAGTGTAGCATTGCACCCGAACCTTACTGCGTGTAGAACAGTTCCCTACTGCAGACAAAGTTGCTGTTCCTCTGGCGAGATTCGAACCCCGGACCTCTTGATCCGAAGCTGAACGCGCTAACCACTGCGCTATCCCACTGCGCTATTGATTTAATGATTACATTTTGAAATATAATTTCAAACGGATATGGGGCATTGGTCTCGTTACACCCCTTTACCTTTACCATGATTACGTTACCTTTTATTCTTACCAAGTTGGGGAAATATATGCCGGGTATTGACATTTTCATAATGGTCATGTGAATAACAGGTTTTATTTCATTTCATTTTGATTGGTTGACGAAACTACATTAAGCCCATTCATGAATTGCTAAACTGTATTTTTCTAGCTAAATCACATATATGAACAATTTCGAACATACCAATTTCAAGTCACACGTCAGTAAAACATATAAAATAGAAAATCATGTTCAATCTATGTTTCCTAGACCCAATATACAGCACTAAACTTGCAAAACGAAGCAGCATACACGAGTTGCCGGCTGCAATGTGCTGACGTCATGGCTTTGTGACGTCATTTATCGTGACGTCATTTGGTGACGCAAGTACACTCCTATCTCGCTTTCCAACAGAGCAATTGTCAGTTCACGTTTCCACTTGCTCTCATTCTGCGAGGTGAGATGAGGTGAGTTGGGGTTTAACGCCGCTTTCAAGAATATTTCACTTATATCGCGGCTGCTAGTATTACGGCAGGTAGAAAGTCCGCAAATCCATGTGGCTATGAATTGCGGTGAAACCTGCGAGCATCGGCTGGAACTAGCGAACCATGGGTGGTACTACTCTGAAATTCAGTGTAGCATTGCACCCAAACTTTACAGCGTGTAGAACTGTTCTCTACTGCAGTCAACGTTGCCATGCCCCTGGCGGGATGCGAACCCCGGACCTCTTGATCCGAAGCCAAAAGCGCTAACCACTGTTGGGAATAAAATTCAACCGTTACTTTAAAATCTTTCTGGTAAAAAGTGCGGAAGTTGCAAACGACTTAGAAGCTGTGAGAGAATTTATGAATTTATAAGTTCAGTCAAATCAAAGATCGTAAATTCGCGTCTTGTTTTTACACATTAAAATGATCTTGCGTAAGAAAAAACAACCAACTCGGTGCTCGGAATAACGTATTACCTGTCCTTCATGAATTATGATGTCAAACTCCTCGCTAATTAAATCTCGGAGTTTATCACAATAATTAACTCGGGACAGATAATCTGTAATTCCTAGCAACTCGTTGATTATTCTTTATAATAGTATACGGAGCTGGGTCGTCGACTTCATAGTGTTTCGGCAATACAAGTCCCTGTGTTCCATAGCAACCCTACATTTTGCATATGTGCATGAGTATGGAGATACCATCGTAATCAGGTTAGTTATCAGTGTTGCTTAATTTAACAACTTATTCCGTCTTTCTGATTAAACTTCAACCTGCTTTATAGACGATACACCTCAAGAACAGCAAAATGATTGTCCTGATACTTCTGTTTCTTGCTTTGTGTGCTGTATCTAATGGATGTCCAACAGATTCATTTGGCTATGTCGGCTCCTGCTACAACTTGATCTGTGTGAGTGCAACTTGGGCTGAAGCGATGGCCTACTGCAATGCAGCTGGTACCCAGTTGGCCATGGTTGAGACTGCTGAAGAACACAACTTCCTTCAGGCTTTGCTGACCAACGAATCCAAGACCATTGATAGTAGGGGGGTGTGGATAGCGGGTTTAGACTACCTTGCTGAGGGAGACTGGCAGTGGGGATACCACAGGCGTGCTATAAGTACCTTCTTCTGGGCTCTGGATGAACCCAACGACAAGATCAATGACCCCAATGCACAGGACTGTCTAATGATGTCCGGGGTAATTCATTTCAACTGGGACGATGTCCACTGTTCAGCTGAGGAATTCTTTTTGTGTGAAAGTGAGGAATCTATGAACCCATAGATATGAGGGGAAGTTATATTTGAACCGGAAGAACAGAACATTATTGTTTTAATTATGTAGATAAATATAATGTCTTAAATTATTTGGTTTGTGTATACGTGTTTTGTGGAATCATATTTCCATTTGAAATTATAATTTTTTGCCAATTTTGAATATTTTAGGTGTTCGTTGTATGTTGTTTCTCTGCATGAAACTGCATGTACTTTCGCCATTTTTAATCCCTATGTTAATAAATTTCTAAATGATTAATAGATTTGTCTGTTTTGACATACTTCGACACTTTGACATATAATTTGTATTAACTTAGTTTGTCATTTATTTTAGATAGTGACAGTGAACAGACGTAACAGATACAACATTGTTTATGTAATATTTGTCTACGTTACATTTGGGATTACACTATATGTAACAGATACACATTGTACTTTTTTCTGAACGAATCCCTTGTGGGATTTGAACCCACATCCCCAGAGTTACTTAAAAGCACTTTGTCACCGTTTTTTCTAATATAATGCGTAATCATGTCAACAATACTAAAAAGCAAAAAAGAAACTAAAAACCACATCCTAAACGATGTGACAAGTAAGAAATATACATACACATTCTCTCACACTCACTTACCGATGTCACACGACATAAACATGCGTAATCAAACCAACTGTTTCACACAGCAAAAGAAATGTCATTGATAATAAACATGCATACATTTTATCAAACCAAATGCACTCAATTATCAGCCTTACCGATGTCACACGACATAAAAATGCATTACCATACCAACTGTATATATATATACTGGAATAGCGCAGTGGTTAGAGCGTTCAGCTTCGGATCAAGAGGTCCTGGGTTCGAATACCGCTAGGGGCACGGCAACTTTGTCTGCAGTAGATAACTATTCTATACGCAGTAAGATTTGAGTGCATTGCTACACTGAATTTCAGAGTAGGTGAAAAAATACATGGTTCGCTAGTTCCAGCCGATGCTCGCAGGTTTCACCGCAATGCATAGCCACATGGCGTTGCGGGCTTTCTCCCTGCCATAATACTAGCAGCCGCGATATAAGTGAAATACTCTTGAAAGCGGCGTTAAAACCCAACTCACCTCACCTCACCTCCAAAGTCCTCAAATTTACTGTCGGCCTCAATTGAGTAGTTCAATTGATGTAAGATACCTAAAACCCTCAGAGAAGAGTTTTGAATATAGCACCATGATGGAATGGTTAATCCTGTCTGAACTCTCAAATTCGATTATACCCACGCATCCGCCATTCACACTGCAAGATTCCGATGCTCATCCATTGATTTGGTAATTGAAAGTGGCAGATATAAAAAAAAAGTTAAAAAAGAAGACAGCATATGTTCATTATGTAGTTTAAACGAAATTGAGGACAAGTACAATGTTCTCCTCATTTGCCCATTGTATAATTCATTACGTGAAAATTATATTAAACACTACTTCTATGTCCATCCAAGTACTATAACATTCATTAATCTATAAAGTAGTACAAATGAAACTTTATTACACAATCTTGCTTTGTATATTCATAATGCAATGTATTATAGATAAAAAAAAACACAACACCTTAAAAACGCGTGTATATGCATGAAGTAGTTTTTATTACCAATTCCGTCAATTGTCTAAAATTCGGTGTCTTTGACTTGTTAGCAGACATGTTAATCAGCATAGGTAGGTACACATGATCTGATTTTTATCATCGACGCGGTGTCCCTTTTAGTGTGTGAGTTTCTTTGACAGTTTCAACTAACTTAACAATACAATATATATATGTCATGAAATATAGTATATGAGCGTCAAACTAATATAATAAAACCATGAACACGAATTATATGTTCTATTTACCACCGAAGTCGTGAACTTGAAGACAATGCTTTTAAATCTACTTACAAACAACTGGGCTCCGTTCCATAACGGCGAGCGCTTATAATCGCCCATTAATCGCTCAAGGTAGGCTCAGTGTACCGCTCAATATTGCATTCTCTCCTGAACGACACGGTGCGATTTCTCGAAGTTTGCTCGCCCTGCGACGTTGCGTTACATTGAGCAATCGCGTTCAAGAGAGGTTTAATATAGCGCTCAAGGAGTGATTATAAGCGCTCGTTGTTATAGATGTTATGGAACAGAGCCAAGGTGATCCGCCGTCGCCGCATCTAATCATAGATTAACTATGATATCACAGCAGTGGACTTATGTCACAAAACAATGACAAAGTGATATGTTGCCCGTAAGCAAAATATGAACCAAATATGACTGCCCTCGTTGATAGTGAAATCAGGGCCATGTTCAAGAGCAGTTTCAAAGTAATCGCTCAATTAGCGATTACTTTTAAACCTCTCTTGAACGCGATTGCTCAATGTTGCGCTATGTAGCAAATCAAGCGAACTTTGAGGTTTTGCACCGTGTCGTTCAAGACAGAATAAGCGCTACATTGAGCGATCAGTGAGCAATTATAAGCGCTGGCTGTAATTAGCGATAACCAGTCATTTTTTAATATTTGGAATTTTTCAACACAAGTTTGTCTGTATATAGAGTGAAGTTTCAATAACAACTTAAGACTTTAATTTCCAAACACACACATTTTTGAACAAAAATATTTTGGTTTTAAGACACCCACGTCTGAAACAAAATAATCCAAAAACATTCAGGCATTTTTTTTTGGTTAGGGTCATTTTAAAATTAGTTACATACTTGTAAAATGCTTTTGAGTATTCAATCTTTTTATTGTTATCTTGTCTATCTATTTTGATAATGAAAAAAGAATATTGACAGTCTACAGTAGGACTAATTACCTTTGACGATTAGCACCGCAACAGCGTTTTTAATTTTGTTCACAATTTATTTATGAAGCATGTCACTAAATGACTAAAAGGTCAGCAAACTAATTATCCATGATAATTTTTATGGTGATACAAGTCTTTCTAGACCAAAAAAGTGACAGTGAACCTTGAAATAAATATTTCATAACTAATTTCAGGATTGGCGCAACCTCGAATTTCAAGGATTATTTGGAGTTGTATTTGTACAAAATCAATGAAATTTTCTGTGTGACTACAGCAAATAATAAGTTATCCATAAACATAATGATTTTACACAGGAATTGTTTTAAAAAATAATTTCACACTTACCAGTATATTAAGTTATTCATAAAACAGACTGTGCCATTTCGTTTAGTTATATTTCTTACATTTTTCTAATGTAATTGGAAGAAATAAATCTAAGCTTTCAAATATCTTTGAATTCAGTCTGGTTTAATTTCTGGTATAACTTCTACCTGCAATGTCTATTAAATAAAATATGTGAAGTTATGACTAATAAAAAAAGGGAGAAAATATGACATTAAAGATAGACACAAAATTCAACTTTTTCAAACCTACAACAAATTGTCAACATAAATAATATGACATGAAACATTACGAGAATAAAACTATACAATGCAACTTTCATATAACAAACGGCGCCCAAAAGGAAAATGCCATCTAATATGTATCACACGAAATAACAAGAAGGAATGCAATAAAGACACACAACAAATAGAAATTTCCAATGCATGGAGTACCTGAGAAATGTTATCCATATTACAAACATATTTATATATATAAACAAGTTTTTATAACATGAAATAACAAGAAGGAATGCAATAAAGACACACACAAAAATAATAATCTCCAATGCATGGTTTACCTGAGAAATGTTATCCATATTACATACATATTTATATATATTAAAAAAAACCATAAATATATACATGTATATTTTATCGGCTCATAAAACTAGTATAAATGGAAATGGAACTATAATTGCGGCTTCTACACATTCATCTTTATGAGCCCCTTGTTCGCTGTTCATTGAAAACATGTAATTGTCATTTTGACACATCGAGATGAATATGCAAATCGAGTGACATCACTAAAACCGTGGTGAGATCACTCATTAGATAACAATGAGATGGTTACACACATGTGTGCTGCCGTAACGTCATAATCGGAGCGTGACGTCATAGTCGTTTTTGGTTGACGTCACATTGTTAGCCCACGCGACTCCAATGGCGGGTGGCCTTTTTGCAAGTGAGCGATTTTCTTGCAATTCAGCCCTATTTACACCATTGAGTAATAAATGAAATACTTAAACTCGGTCCCGATTGAAAACATGTTTATGAAACTAGTGAATGGCATCGGTATTTAACTCGCTTTCGCTCGTTAAGATACCAAACCATCCACTCGCTTCATTACATGTTACCAAACGGGACATTGTTTAGTATTCTATACTTACACATGATACGTTGACAAATATCAAAACCAAACATAATTTATGAAACAGCATCAAGTCATTATTTTCCTTTTCTGACACCAACTTGTTTATCAATCAATCTAGAGAAAACTTTTTCCCATATGTACCCAATGTAGTAATAGTTTTCTCATAAAAGTCATATTTTTGCAAACAGTAAGAATTGTTATCAAATTTTACTGAGAAGAAAATTGTATTATCTTGGTAAATTAAAGAGGAAATGTTTCCGCTGCTCTCAAACACATCTTCCAAAGATACATCATGTATATCATTCATTCTCTGTACCTTCTTCTCATTATAAACGTAAATCATACCCTCCTTACCAACCGAAAAATGTTTTTTAAATGGCTTCCCTTTGGTCAACATTTTTCCATTAAGATTGAAAGTATACAGCTTATGGAGATGATAAAAATAAATTCGGCTTTGAGAAACACATATTTTACTACTTTTGGTAGATTTACATTCGTACAATCCTTTTACAATATTTGGCCATTGTATTCGCAGCATGCAATATTTTCTACGCGCACTCAAACGCGGTTCACCAATCGCATAAACAGTCCCGTCTTGTTCGCCTTCAGTCAGGTCATAATGGTGAATACCCACGGCAATACCTTTGTAAGTAATGGCGGACATGTTGTCCGCATAACGAAATCTTGCCATAGCCCAAGAGTGTGCAACAATCATTGTGTCTTCTTTGAAATAACAGATGTCGAGTAAATCTTTTAAACGAAAAATTTTCGTTGCTGATTCTCTTTCGGGATAATACACCGAAAACATGTTGTCAAAGGCCACGATAATCCCCCTTTCTGTACCTTTAATAGGATTCTTCATCGCCTGGTCTGTAAAAGTAGGAACGGTTGTAATGCGGTTTGGAACTTTAAAAGGAGAGGGAGAGAGAGAGAGGGGGAGAGAGAGAGAGAGAGAGAGAGAGAGAGAGAGAGAGAGAGAGAGAGAGAGAGAGAGAGAGAGAGAGAGAGAGAGAGAGAGAGAGAGAGAGAGAGAGAGAGAGAGAGAGAGAGAGAGAGAGAGAGAGAGAGTGAGTATGAATAAAGAGGACTAATCAGAGACAGGTAATGATTAGCAAGACAATTAAAGAGTCAAATGGCCAGATCTTTGAAGTTACTCGGTCGACATGGCCAATGAAAGATGAATTTTCATTTGTTAAGAAGCAGGAATATAGCACGAGGTTTCCTTTCCCCGGAATTTTGCTGGAAATTCAGACCAGACTAGAACAGAGGTTAGCATCGGAAATCTAAAGTGAGTAACCTCTGTGGGAAGAGAATTCGCAAAGTCATGCACCAACGTGCTTAGAAAACACTAACATCAGCATGTTACAAATGTAGGGTGCATGTCTGAATTATGCCCATTAACTTTCTTGCGAGTACCGTTAGTTCAACTGTCTTCAATGTCGTTTTCATTACACCATCAAATAGCTTTACTATAACGTTATACAATGGCCTTTTATTAATGTCTGAACAACCAATTCAAGCAGAGAGGGACAGTTATATGTGATGCTAAAATGTACAAAGTACGAACCGTTTATGCAGACTGCTAGATCTCTTCTTGTCCTTAAAATTATCGCCCCATTTGAACATTTGGCATGCCGTTTCTGAAAACGAGAACAAATGACCATCATTAGGCCCCTCATGCCTATCAGGCCTATCAACGGTGACTCAGGAGTCGTATAATGGTCATACAGTGACATCCAAAGACATTGGCAACATCATTGTTGGTCGACCCATGCTACAATATCCCCAGAGCTCTTTCTCTTTCATCACTGGTCAATCGCGGCATAATTTCGTACATGTGTGCCATATCATGCAAAGTAGGCACCTTTTATACCCTGTAGAAGCATTCAATTCATGCAAATGCTGCTTGAATTTTGCTACATTTGAGTGATAATGCGTTTGGGTGATGGACAAAAAAATTAAAAGTTTTCATTTTCAAGCAAAAATGTTCACATAAACAATCGTCCGGGTTCCTATATACTATTAAGTCATTTGACAACACAGTAAAATCGTTTTTCACTAAGGTTAATTACGAGAAAATATATTTAATGACTAGAAAAATATATTTCATACTATTCACACTTAAACTTACTCAATAACTGTATGTTCATCGTTTAGGGGTTATGATGTAAAGCATACAACCTTTTTGTCTAGTCACAAACGTAAAATTTTACTTTAAACTTCTTCTGGACATATAAATCACATTCATTGGTTACTTCCAGCCTGGTCGAAAACCGGACAATTTTAAACTTCTTAAACAAGCTGCATTTTGCCACAATATTAATCCATCAACGAGTTATTAGCATAAAGCTACGTTATTCAGCTTTCTTTTGAACCATTCATTTCTCAAATATCTTTGATACTTAAAAAGTTATTAAAAAAGAAATGAGGTAACGGTTCTTTTGGCGTTTAGCGTACAGTATATTTGAAATATATTTTCACCAATAGTAGAACACCCTTCTCTCTTTGGAAAATCAAGTTGAAAATAGAACAGAACAGAACAGAACAGAGTTTATTCAGTTTTCAAGGCCTTTGGCCCATACAACATACATGTAACATTTGATAATTTTGCATGCTTAATATTGTTTACAAATGGGAAGTAAGTTATACAGCAGAATAATTAATAGCGTAGTTTACTGAGATATGTTCCTATTTGTTTAATAGTTTTTATGTTTTGCGTCGACATTAGGTTTATAAACTTGTTGATGGTTGGAGGGTTGTAGCTGACATCAGGAAGGCAGAGTTGTCGTTCTTGGCTGTACTTTTCACAGATCATCATTACATGATATTCATCCTCAATGTAGGACATATTTTTTTTTGAAAAACAAAATGAGCAGAGTCTTTCTTCACGAGGGATATTATAGTGGCGACCTGTTTCTATGGCTAATCTAAAGTTGTGACATCTAAATCTTGCAATGGCTATTTTATAATATAGTGGGATTTCAGATGAGATGAGATATTGTTCAGCATTTAACAGAGATTTGTATTGTGAGTAATAATTGCATTTGGAGGATTCTGAAAGAGATGAATGCCAGTTTTGAGTGAGACAGTCTTTTACTCTCTGTTTGAAGATATTTAAAAATGCCTTGGTATCACCAATCTCCTGGCTAATCCACACAAAGCCAAATCCATACTGAAAGAGTAATGCCCTGATGTCACTGGCCCATGTCTTCTTTCCACTATCATCTAAGGACTTGAGCATGAGATAAGCTTGGTGAGGTTGCCTGTCAAGCTCCATATGAATAAGCCTGCACCAGTAGCTGACTGCTCTACTCATGTAGTGATACTGCAGTGGAGTTCTGCCACACTCACCCAGAACCATGTTGTTATTAGTACTCTTGTTAAGCCTCAGATATGTTCTGCAAAATTTGAGTTGTACTTGTTCAACTGTTTTACAATAGTGAGTACCCCATATTTCTGAACCATAGCATAATATAGGAGATATCATGCTGTCAAATATTCTGAAAAGTTCATTTATGTCTAAATATCCAAAAGTTTGTTGAAATCTGTTGAGAGAGAATAAAGCTTTAGTGGCTTGTGCTGCTTGTGATAGTTGAGATCTTGTCCAAGATAGTTTGGGAGTGAATAATGTTCCTAGATATTTATATGCATTAACAGTTTCAATATGTTGACCATTGAAATACCACTTTTCATAGCTCCTTAAAGGCCCACCTTTCCTGAAAACAATTATTTTAGTTTTGTTAAGATTTAACTTCATTCCTGTGGCATCACAAAACTCTTCAACTATATTTATTTTCTTTTGTAACTGGTTGGCAGAGTCTGACACGGCTGAAACATCATCTGCATACATAAGACCAAAAATATCTGGAGATTCAGTTCTTAAAAATATTCCTCTTCCACCGGTTTCTTCCATTCTTGTTTTAAGTTGATTTATGAATATTATAAAGATCTGTGGGCTTAATATACAGCCTTGGCGGGTTCCAATATTGCAGTTGAAATAATTTGACAGACCGCGATCAGTCCTAATACATGCTGATAATTTAGAATACATAGATACAATGAAGTTTAGAAGTTCACCCTTCATCCCAATGTGTTGAAGACTTTTGAATAGCACATGATGGTTAACACAGTCAAAAGCCTTTGAAAAGTCAATAAAGAGGACATAAAATCTTCCTTTCTTCTTCACTAAGTATTTCTGGATCATGGCTTGAAGTGTAAAAATATGATCTATAGTAGAGTAAGTGTGCCTAAACCCTGCTTGAGACTCAGATATAATATTATTATCATCACACCACTGTTTGAGTCTGTTATTAACCACACTTGTCAGAACTTTGCACAATGAATCAATGAGGGATATTCCCCTATAGTTGTTTGGGTCAGTTACACTTCCAGATTTATGGAGAGGGCATATAATACTCTTTCCCCAGGCTGAAGGGAAGGACTGATCAGTAAACATTTTATTGAAGAGTTTTGTCAGCAATGGTGTGACAATATATCTGGTTGATATGAAAAATTCATTCACTATTCCATCAGGTCCAGGTGATTTATTATGTTTCAAATTATTAATACATTGATGAACTTCCTCCTCTGTAAAAGGTTTATTCAAATCCTCATTGCTTATTAAACAGGAATCACATGGCATATCTGGATTATCATTGTGAGTTATAGCAATGTTTTCAGGTAGTGTTATGCACAGTAAGTTTTGAAAATGATCAAACCACTGTTTTGTAGAGATGTGTTGTGTTGATGACTTCACAGTCTTGCTCTTCTTCAATAATTTCCAGAATTGATTAGGTTTTGATTTGGCTTCTAAGAGTAGTTGCCTTTGCTTATCATAGTAACTTGACTTTTTGATTGCAAACAACTGTTTAAACTGCTTTCTTTTCATTCTGTAAAGATTGATGTCAAAGCCAAAATCTCTGTGATTTCTTAAGGCTGAATATTTCAGGTGTTTGAGGTTTTCTAGCTCCTCATCCCACCAAGGGGGTTGGTGCATATAAGTAGTTGAATATTTCTTATACAGTTTAACACCATCATTAGCTGCTGTTTGATAGAGACTAATAATTTGTCCTATTGCATCATCAATACTTGAGTCAATTAATGAGAGTACCAAATCACAATTGTTTTGAAAAGACTCTTGAAATTTCTTGAGAAAAGAAGCACTGTTTTCTTCACACCAAGTGTACTTATACCATTTATCAACTGGCACATCTTGATTTATTGGAGGTGAATCATCATCCTGAGGCAAACTGTTAGTTGCATTTAAAGATTCATTAAAGTTGAGAATACAACTCAATGGAAAGTGACATGAATCATCTCTGTCAAGAACTTCAAAATGGCTGATATTTGAAAAAAGTTCAGTCGATGCTAGCATATAATCTACAAGGCTGGATCCATTATACTTGACACATGTGAAATTTCCATCTTTATCACCAGGAAAACGCCCGTTGAGAGTATGAATACCAAATATTGAACAAATCTCAGCAAGTTTTCTGCCATAAGTGTTATATGTATCCTTATCTCTGGTATATCTTGGTAAATCAAAGTTATCACTGGGATAATCATCACTGTTTTCTTGTATGTAATCAAGGTTGTCATTGGGTATATAGTCAAGAAAGTTGCTCATTCGTGCATTTAGATCTCCAGATAAAAGATAGTGATGATCATTATTTGCGTTCACAATAGTTTCAAGATATGTACCTAGGCGATCCATGCCATCGTAGTCTACAGTTTGAAAAACAGGGGAGTTCTCAGGTGAAATGTAGGTGAAGATTAGAATGGTGTCTTTTGAAAAACCTAACTCAGTTGTTCTTAAAAGAAGAACAATCGTATCCTCAAAGGAGCTATACAAGCGCTTGATAAAGTTACCTTCCACCAACCATTCTCTGACAAACACTGTAACACCACCACTATATCTGCCAAGAGTTTTTGCCTTGGGTCTAACACAGTTAAATGATCTAAAACCGGACAGAAAATTTTCAAAATCGAGTTCTCGCCTCACAAACGATTCACAAAAGGCAATAATATCAAATACAGCACAATAGGATTTAAAACCAGTACATTCAGGTGAACTTACATATTTATAAAGTCCTTCGATATTCCAAGATAGGATACTGCATTGGCCTCGGCCTTCTTTTCATTTACGACCTTTTTTTGCTTTTGGAGTGCTCTCCCTTGGAGACTTGCTTCCGGGTTCCGGTGTAAACAAACCCACGTGGTTTACTCCTGTCAACATAGGGCTCCGAGAATGACTGCTAGCTTGGCCGATTTCTTGCTGATCTGATATGCACACATTTTCACCCTTTATCCTATCGAAAGCATACACGTTCCCGTCGACGTAGAGCTTGTCGTGTCTGATCTTCGGTGATTTCCCTGCTTGTAGAGCCTCTGTGTAGAGTTTGCTGAGGGAGCGTCTGGCGTCTCTCACTCGTTTAGTGAGATCCTCGCTGACACGGATTCGTTGCTGATCTTCGGTGCTAATTCTTCTTGCGGCCTTTAGAATGTTGTTTCTGTCCTTTGTCAGCACAAAGTTCGCGATGATCGGTGAGTTAGCCTTTCTACTTCGTAATCGATGTGCCCTGGTAATCATAACATTTTCTGCATCTGTTATGTGCAGGGAGGATTCCATGAAGTCGCGAACTTTTTCTTCCGTTTGGTCCCAGGTTTCCCCCTTTTCTTCCAGTATACCATGAAACACCAGATTATTACGTCTTGATCGGGATTCATACTCATCGAGACGGTCTTGAAGAGTGTTGTTCTCGACACGTAGCCTCTTCACTTCATTGTTCATATCCGCCGCCATGTTGTTTACCTTCCGATCTAGGTCACTGAATTTGTCATTAACTCCTTTTATATCGGCTTTAAGACCAACTAGAGCGTTCATCAAATCATCATTTGTATATTTACTCTGTTGTGAAGCACCGCTGCCACTAGTTTTCACTGATAGCAATGTTTGTCGTGTGTCGGGTCCCGGGTTTGACTCGACATCACCACTCATCACGAGCAAGGTAAGCGTCAGTAAAGTTAGTCTCAAGATCAAACAAACACTTCGTTTTTCTGTTGAGATTCCATGTATAGATGTGTGGCACTTACATGGTTGCACAAAACATCCGATTTTAAGCCTGTATTGTTGTAAACTTATACCCATTGTGGAGCGGCTGTGAACACGTCTTCACTCATGGATTACCCAGCAGTTGAAGTTGAAAATAAGTGTACATGGTTAAGTAAAGCCATGGGAATTGTTTTTGTCATTCGAAATAATAAATTGTGTTCACAATAAAATGGCCGCCATGCAATTTTGGCTTTATACGCAACAGCGTTATTACCACTACGGATAATTGGTTTGTAAAATAAGGTGTTTTACCCTTTAAACTAAAAATAAATGACATAAACTATCATTTTAAATGAGAAATTTGAAAAAATAAAATTTGCAAAAAACGTGCTACAGCGCCTTTAATTTCAAATGTTGTTTTATATATATGTTTCTATGAAATATATATACAAACCATTTGTAATATGCTACTTTGAATTATCTATATTTGTAACATTGATATAATGAAATTCACCATTTGAACCTATTCATGGGCTGATCTGCGACTGCTTTTTATACATCGAATGAATATTTCTTAAAAGCTTTGGATAGCAGTCGAAGGAAAGTTTATTATATTAACTGGGAGTAATATTTATATATTTATTTCCTGCTGAGATGGCCAATTATATACCGTTGACAGATCTTCAGCAAAATGTTGAACAATCAGCCGACCAACTTGACTTTAGCCCACATGCCCTTGGGTCATGGGTTTTCCCACGAATTTGAAAAAAAAAATTAAAGAAATAAAATAAAAGTTTCAGATGACCCCCCGATTTTCAAGCCATCAGAATCTTTTATTCTGGAATAATACATTCTGAGGGCGTAAAACTCAATTTGTTTTTTTAATTATTTGTTTTTGATAGTGTGAAAAGCAATGACCCTAAGTTCTGTGATTTATCCAAGGTGCCACACTTTCTTACCTCTGTAGAATTTTCAGAGAAATATATCCGCGTGTCCGAATTAGTAGAATACTTGTCCGACAGGTAACACCAGATATTTAAAGTGTCGAGTCTATAGGATCTGCATCCCATCTGTCGATCACACTGGTGACGGCACATCCGAATACCGAATGGTTTCTTGGCAAATCCCTTCAATAGGCTTGTCAATGATAGGAGGGTCAATATCGTCAGTAAAAGCCTACTCTTCGTGACCATTCTCGTCTTCATAACGGTCACCTTATGAAAAATAGAAGAAGAAGAAGAAAATTATTTTATTTTCGTGTCACATATTTTCATACACAATATATCACATTTTCATTGCACGTTAATAATGAGAAAATATCCGACCAATCAGGCCTTTGAGACACGATTATACAACATAAAATATTCAAATATATAGAAGTTTAGGTACGGTGTTTTAGTCGCATTAGCATTAGCGTCATTCTGCATTATATCTATAAACAGGTCATGTGGAGATAATAACGACAGTGAATTGTTATACAATATATGGATCATATCCGAACGGATTTCTGCATAAAGGCTACATTTCACCAGAAAGTGGAATTCATCTTCAATCTCGAAATGTGAACAGGAATAACTCCATGTGGCAAATATCTATACACAAAGAAAAAAGTAAGGCACATGTAGCTGAATGTCAGAAATAAGTAAGCTCTGCTATGAACCTAAATTAGTCTGATTATTTTGTTTTCTCAGATAGAACAGCCAGCTGGCAAGACAAACGCAACAATGTGTACCTGTTATCATTATTCAATAACGATGACGTCATTTTTACACAGGTATTGTTTTTACCATGAAACAATGTCCACATTGGCACTGTCACTTCTAAATGTTCTATGTAGTCGTGGAGTCACAAATATGTATGAAACAGGCGAAGATTGAGATAAGATTGGGGAGTTCTGGCAAGGAAACATCTCCAAATTGATTCACTCGCGTGTGTCAAATATTTATGAAAAAAACAAACGCGTGTGAAAAATTTCGAGAAATACATTTTTTTAAACCAGGGTACTCTTGTATGGCGAATTAAAACGAAATAGCTCCAAGATAAGGGAAAGTCTAAACGCGTGTGAACAGTTGAATTATAACTGTTTAAACGGGTTAGTTCGTGTGTAACAAATTTAAATGAGATAGACGTAAGATAAGGCTGTACCTCCTTATCATATTAGCAATAGAAGATAGAAGAAGATAAAGATATTTTTAAAAGTCAAAACGATCCACACATATTTTAGATCTTTCTTAAAGGGGCAGTAGCACGTTTTTTTGCAAAATTTATTTTTTCAAATTTGCCATTTATAATGATAGTTTGGGTCATTTAAATTAACTTTAGAGGGTAAAACATCTTATAACACAAACGAATTATCCGTAGTGGTAATAACGATGTTGTGTATAAAGCAAAAATTGTATGGCGGCCATTTCATTGTGAACACAATTTATCATTTCGAATGACAAAAAACGTTTCCCATGGCTTTACGGAACCATGTACACTCATTTGTAACTTGTGTTTTCCTATTGTTTACATTATTTTTAAAATACATTTCATCGACTTATTTGAGCGGAAAAACGTGCTACAGCGCCTTTAAAATAGATGCTAGATATAAAGGTAGTAAACTCCCCAAAAAGCCAAGCCGGACTTCTAACTGAAACAAAGTACCGGTCAAGATCAAAACCTACATGTCCGGTTTTAACCTTTTCACAAATTAAGCCATTAAGATATCTCAATAATGTATTCTTAAAAAGTAACATACATGTTATGTACACGACCTTTTGTGATTGTGTGTTCTTAATGTTTCAGTCATAACCATGTTATCATTCTGTAAAGGTTAATGTACGAGTAACTCTCCATTCCTTATGAGGCCATTAACCTACTTAAATTAGACTCAAATTACTGCTTTTTTAAATTAAAATTACTTATAAAAGTTAAATAGATTAAATTTATATCTAAATAAGGTGATTTGATGTGTAAAAATAATGGATTGAAAAAAAACAATAGGATGACGGCACAAGTGTAATTTAAAAGCTGGTTAATGTACTAAATATCAGTCAAATTCTAATTTGGCCATACATATGCATTTACTTAAAGGGGCATTAGCACGTTTTTTTTCAAATTTCCCATTTATAATGATTGTTTTTGTCATTTAAATTAACTTTAGAGGGTAAAACATCTTATTGCACAAAACAATTATCTGTAGTAGTAAAAACTATGTCGCGTATAAAGCAAAAATTGCATGGTGGCCATTTTATTGTGAACACAATTAATTATTTTGTTTTACAAAAACGATGCCCATGACTTTACCGAAACATGTACACTCATTTTAAACTTTATTTTCCGAAGAGAGAAGGATGTTTTACTATTGGTGAACTTATTTTTCAAATATATATTTCATCTACTTATTTGAAATATATGCTGTACATGTAAATCACATTTGGTGAAGACTGGCCAAGTAGTTTTATATGGTGCAATGATGAAATACTCAACCATCTTGTTGTCTTAACTCTCAAATTTCCATTAGACCTTCAAATCTACCTCTCACGTTGAAGAGTTCCACACCAATGTCGCTTTATACGTCGCATCGTTTTCTTCGAATACGGATAACAGTTTTCTATGGATACGGCTTATACCGTGAAATGAAATGTTTTATCATCTAACGTAACAATATATTGTATTAACTTTGATAATTAATATAAATTTTTAGAAATCAATATAGGCAAAAACGTGCTTCAGCGCCTTTAAATATTATATTGGTTAGGTAATCGTTGAATTCATACTCATATTCAATATTCAACAATCGACCATCTACACAATGAAATGTTTCTTGACATTTCTGAATCATTTATAATCAAAACTGATAATATGCTGATAAATGCAAATTATTTTTTTATTTTCTTTATCAGCTTTTAACGTCAGTTTGGTGTTGTTTATATTGGCAAATAATTGTATTTTTATCTTTGTACGTACTTGCATTCTCTTCCCACAGAGGTTACTCGCTTCAGATTTCCGATCCTGCGTTAGGATCGAAAATCTGAAGGGAGTTACCTCTGTGGGAATAGAATGACGTACTTGCTGCCAAATCGGATTTTCTTTTCACTGGAATGTTGGCATTCCCCCTGTATTGTTAAGGAGAGCTGGGATGATGATATAAACTGATATACAAATATATATAAACAAAATAGCAAGTTTATTGTGTTTTTTAACCCAAAAATATAAGAACATGTTGAGGTCGCCGAACGATTTAAAGACTTTTCGGCATTAATAATAATACTTCCGTCGGCAAATTATGCCAGTTTTGACTAATTTCATTAATTTAAATGAAGCTCTTGCTTTCAACGAATAAATTCGGAATCCTTTCAGATACATTTCAATCATGGGGATGTATAGCAAGTCTATATTTTGAACATTAATGATGCCGGAAAGAGAAACAAAATAAAATCAAATACTTATTTATTAAAACGGCATTTTTTTATTACCGTGTTTCGCATATTCAACATCATTTTTCACTGATGCACATTTTTAGATATGCTAAAACGTTAGTATGATGTGCGCAGTGGACTGAAGAAACCCCCTGAATAGTGGGTCACCGCAAGTTTTTCACTTAAACGTTATTTTTTAAATTACCTGCATACAGTATAAACCTGACTTTACAGTTTTGATGATTTCAAGTGTGACTTTAAAGGCTTAAGGCCAGGACCATAAGACATGAGGTGGAAAAAATAGTAGAAAACTGATTGTCTATGAATACCTTAAAAATATTGTCCTTATATTTATGGCACAAAGTCCTGCAATTTCTAGCTGGTGGCTTTTTCAAAATGGCCGCTATTTCCATGATGGTCGCCGGCGTTTTAGTAAATTAATGAATTATTTTTATCATGTCGTGCTATATATAAAATGAAAGCTTTCTTCAAGTGCATTAAAAAAATACATAGTTTTTTTTCAAATGGGTTGATTAGTTTACCCATTATTGGGTTTTCAAAATGTCTTCAATACCTTTTTTCAATTTTAATACCTAAACCATGGATCATGATTAATGAGGATACATTAAAATCATATTACGAGTATTGATGATTAAAACATATAGAAATACTTTCGTGCATTTTGAGGATTCTGTTATAAAGTTGACTTAGTCCATAGTTGCATATTCCAGCTGGTGGCATTGTCCAAAGTGCGGCCGTTCTGGATGGGGATTTGTTGGATTATCGACTTCTATAACACATTTGTGCCAGTCATGGTATGAAGTGTATCAAGAGAAATGTGCAACTCATTATTGTAGAAAGGAAATGTAGTGTAATAATGACTATAATCCTTACCAAATACATATATCATGTATTCACAGTAAGTCATTTAAATCAAAGTCTGGTGCAGTTTCCATGACATCCAGTACACAGACTTGAACCTAGCTTTAAAACAAGTTCGTTAGTTCTCAGAATGCGTCTTGCATCCACAAGAAATAATCTTTACAACTTTAACAACTTCACTGCTTTTTCTACATGTCTGTGTATGCAATTTCAAAGTTGATGATAATCTAGCTCTATGGACTGATTTGAAATACTTTTTGCATCGATGGTTGTCCAGAGACATAGAGTTGCAAGATGAATGTTTCTCAAACACAAGTTATGTCATCCTGGGAACGTCCATGCTGATATATCCATATCCAAAGTTTTGAGCATTTTCCAACAGGAGGGTTAGAGCTTTCATCTTTCCCTGTTTATAGAGAGTTGAGATGGTGTCACACCCAGAAGCTGCATGTGAAAACATTAAATGTCTGTTGATGCACTAAAAAACTGTTTGCACATGGGATATTATCATATCCAACAAACACTACTATGGGTTATGGACCATAATTATTGTCCCCGCCGAACGGCTGAACGGGGAAATATGTATTCAGCGGCGTCCGTTCGTCCGTACGTCACATATCTTGTTTACGCGATATCTTATGAAGACTTGCATACAAAGTCTTCAATTTTGATATCTGCCTACATTGTGGGAAGACGCAGACACCAGTCAATTTTGTTGACCTTGGCCTTATTTTCAAGGTCACCATGACACTTTGACCACTTTTTGACCTCTTGTGTACGCAATATCTCATGAAACATTGCATCCAAAGTTTTCAAATTAGTTGTCAGCCTACATTGAGGAAAGACGCAGACACCAGATGATTTTGGTGACCTTGATCTTATTTTCAAGGTCACCGCGACACTTTGACCACTTTTCTTACTTTTGTTAACGCGATATATCTTGACCGATTGGACTCAAAGTCTTCAAACTTAGTGTCAGTCTACACTGGGGGATGAAGCAGACACCAGTCGATTTTGGTGATCTTGACCTTTTTTCAAGGTCTGATCTGACCATATGTATCATCAACAGGTCAGGAAAGACAACGGAGAAGGTGACCACCATCGTAGACAAAGAGTGCATCTCCCGGGAGTTCATCCTCAGTAATCACAGTGATATGCCATTTTGATTTGATTTTTTGATTTGCCATTATACCGTTTGTGTTTTCCTTTATCAGAGAATGTTTGAAACACGAGGGTGGTTGCTTTGCAAACTCGTGGAGGAGATATGATTTCATTTCTGGACTTGATTTGAATCACACATGTGACTCTCATGAATAGCATGGTTGAATTTACTTCCACTTCACTTTTAGAATCAAAGAGGCTAGTTGACTTTAAATAATAATAATAATAATAATAATACTTTATTGCCTTTTAAGGAATTTGTTTTACATCAACACAGAGCTTGAACAATCATATGCAATATTTATGTACACGCATTTAATTCTTTTCACATTTATTTAATAGACATATTGTGTTTGGAACAAAAGATGTACGGGCTCTCTTAGTTTTCAAAACTGGAACTTTGTAGAGGCGGCCTGAAGGGAGAAGGTGATATTCTGAATGAAGGTAATGTGTCGGGTCAGATATGATTTTGACAGCTTGATTTACGATTTGCCGCTCATATATATCAGTTAAACACTCGAACTTGACACCGGCAATCTTACTCGCAACGTTCACAATTTTGTTAACTTTACATTTAAGATGAACTGAGAGAGACCCGTACCAACAATGGAATGAAAATGTTAATATGCTTTGAATAAAAGCTGTATAAAAGGTTGACATGACGGAGGGGTTAACATCGAAAGATCTGAGTTTTCGCATTAGATGAAGACGTTGCTGACATTTGTTATACAGGGCTTCAATGTTGGAATTCCAGTTCAATTTAGAATCAATGTAGGTTCCCAAATATTTATATTCCGACACAGTCTCAACACATTCACCATTTATCATGACTGGAAGCATTTGTGATGGTTTACTTCGAAAGTCAATAACCAGTTCCTTCGTTTTTTTTACATTTAAAATTAGATGATTGTCTGCACACCAAGTTGTAAATTTTGTAATTTCATCTTTATACAGTTGTTCAGATATATCATTATTTATTTTTCCAACAATTGCGGCGTCATCCGCAAACTTGATCAAGCATGAAACAGTGAGGTCATTCTGTGATTGCATCAAGATGCAAATTCCAATTTTTGTGTGTATTCAGCTCGGAGTTAATAGAATTGATACGTGCTTAACATATGCAGTCCAGAGTTTGCCTGTTCTACTCGCATTGGCAGCAGTTTTCACCCGTGTGAGATTTTGAACACATTCTTTTTTTTTCTTTTTTTTTATGTTACATGTTTGTTCAAGTAGTTGGCAAAGTAATCATAGATGTAACATAAGGACAAAAAGGAGAAAATATAGGAATAGAGATCGGAGGGATAGGGGTGCAAAGTGAGAGGGTGAAAAGAGGGATACTCAGTTTATTACATTTAAAACAGTCCAGACCATTTTCTTTGAAAGTCAGGGTCTTCATCTGAGAAAATGTGTTTCTCCAACTGGTAATGGTATTTTATATAGGCTATAAGCTGATTAACATTTAAGTCAATAGAGTTAAATCTTATTTTGTTTATATATTCTTTTGTTAAAATGAAGATGTGATTTATTAATATGTTTGCCGTTGGGTCCCCCAGTAGAAATGCTTTGATGTCTATAATGAGGTTTGTGTCCATCTTGAGGTTGTACCAATTTTCTAATTGATAGAGAAGCTGTTGAGTTTTTTCACAGTGAAAGAATAAGTGCTCAAGTGTTTCCATTTCTTTACCACATAATGTACAGAGATTGTCTTGACTTACACCTATTTTGCAAAGAAATGATTTCGTTGATATTATTCTGTGCAATAATTTGAACTGGAAATTTCTAGCTTTAGTTTCTAATGTTGTTTTATTTATCATTGCAAAACAGTCAGAAAGATAATTACCTGATAAAGCTGTACTAAGTTTTGATTCCCACTTTAACCGAAGGTTGTCTAATGATGCCGTTTTGTTTGCGCACAGCTGGGAATACACAAATTTACAATCGGTCGAGTTACATATTTGTATAAAAATCGTATCTAGTGTATTGACTACTTCACCTATGTGGGTTGTAGCCTGATTAATTCGCGACAGTTTTTAGGTATGCATTTTATGAATCTGAAGTAAAGTAGGTAGGTGTGATGAAGATTAAACTCTTGTTTTAGCACTTCAAAAGTTTTGAAATTACCAGTGTTATTGATGATATCTCGGAAACATGTCATTCCGTTCTTATACAAGGAAACGAATAATGTTATATCATTAAATGGAATAAAATTAAGAATTGGTAGGAGTGAAAATTCTTCAAAAGTTAAAATATTGTTCGTATTTAAGCACGTAAAACTTGTAAGTACATCTTTCCAAAAGGCGTTTTTCACATTTTTGGCGTGTAATAGGAGTCTTTCTCTTTGGAAATTAAACAGATCAATGTCTCCAAACGGTGATAATGATACAAAGCCTAAGTGGTGACATAGTCCTTTCCCAGTGTGTATTCTTTTTATCCATTTAATCCATTTGAACACATTCTTCATCTATGACTGTATCAGTAGAACGTTCTCAGCAGAAATTGGTGGACATTTCTGAGCAGAGTGACATCTAAATCATTCATACAACCAGGTGTTTCTAACAGAGTAGACGTGATGACATGAAGAAAGAAAATGGACACGTTGGGCTCAGGCATATACATGATCACTTATCAGATGAATTACTTTGTTTGGAGTAAAAAGAGTTGCCCATAAATCTTCCAACCCACTGCCTCCCACCACATATGCAATAGATCCCATACACGACATTAGTAAATTAATACCCCCAAGGTGAATAAATATCTTGTTCAGCTTTGAAGATTTCACAATTTCAACTGCTCTGATATACAGAAGTAGATCAAATGTGATACGGCAAATGCTTTTCGACCAATTGTAGTGCAAAACACAGGTCAGAGTGGATGGTGTCGGGCCGGGAAGGATCTTGATTTACAAAAGGCAAACTAGTGATTTTACTCTTCTCATGATTGTCAACTTGGAGTGCACACTACATTAAGCTGTAACAGAGGTGACTGTGAGAGCACCTCCAGTGGGAATCGAACCCGGGACCAGTAGCCCCGTATCCAGTAGGAACACTTTCATCTCACCCTGCCACATACACCCCCTCCACAAAGTGACTCGTCCTCGAGTTCAGCTTTTGCGAGTTAGCAAGCACCTCAGTCCGACGTACCCAGGGTGTATTGAGCACTTGGGAGTACCCCCGGCCCCCAAATGTAATAGAAATCACAGTAAACGGGATAAAAAGCCAGGCACTGTTGAATACTGGAGCTACAATATCATCTATAGCTCAAGCCTTCTATCGACAAAACTTCAAGGATGTTTCTCTTGAACCACTGAAGCAACTCCTTTTGAGTGTGCAATATTCAAAACCCAATAATGGATAAACTAATCACCCATATATGACAAACATGATAAACTTAAAAATAAAAATAATTTGATATTTAGGCGAAACGCCGGCAGCCATCTTGGAAATGGCGGCCATTTTGAAAAAGCCACCAGCTAGAATTTGCAGAACTTTGTGCCATTGATATAAGTAAGATAGTTTAAAGGTCTTAAGAAAAACTATCTTTATACTATTTTTTTTTCAGGTTGTCCAAATCTTTTGACTAATGGTTATTTACTAAATATTGCTAAACATATTATCAATCTAAGAGTGCATGGTGAAAGAATAACTATCAATTGATTATACCAGGCGATTTTAATTCGTCACTAACTTGAGATACGTTTGTTACACTCACATAGTGTCATATTGACCGTCCCCTCTACATAAGGCGAAGTCTGTTAAAGATACACCCATTGTGTTGTTGGGATCACATATTCCAAACTTTATAAATGGTGTTACTTTATCGAGGAGTACCGACTGTTTTCGATGATAGGCGACTCGGTATATTGACGATATGAAGGTAAAAGAAGTGATTACTGAACTAAAACCGGACAATGCACAGCGTGTGGCGCGCGTCAATGAGTCAACGTAATTCTGGAATCTTTCTATAACAGGCATAAAGACAAATTTGAGTTGATAATGTTTAATAGGTTATATATAACTAATGTGTATGTAAATGGGACGTGCAGTTTCGGTTTCTGCACATGCATGATGATGTTACTCTATTTTAATTGGAAACTAGTAATTATGATATATTTGGCGATTGTGGATGAATATGAAAGAAGAATGAATAGAGAAGCTGTTGAGTTTTTTCACAGCGAAAGAATAAGTGCTCAAGTGTTTCCATTTCTTTACCACATAATGTACAGAGATTGTCTTGACTTACACCTATTTTGCAAAGAAATGATTTCGTTGATATTATTCTGTGCAATAATTTGAACTGGAAATTTCTAGCTTTAGTTTCTAATGTTGTTTTATTTATCATTGCAAAACAGTCAGAAAGATAATTACCTGATAAAGCTGTACTAAGTTTTGATTCCCACTTTAACCGAAGGTTGTCTAATGATGCCGTTTTGTTTGCGCACAGCTGGGAATACACAAATTTACAATCGGTCGAGTTACATATTTGTATAAAAATCGTATCTAGTGTATTGACTACTTCACCTATGTGGGTTGTAGCCTGATTAATTCGCGACAGTTTTTAGGTATGCATTTTATGAATCTGAAGTAAAGTAGGTAGGTGTGATGAAGATTAAACTCTTGTTTTAGCACTTCAAAAGTTTTGAAATTACCAGTGTTATTGATGATATCTCGGAAACATGTCATTCCGTTCTTATACAAGGAAACGAATAATGTTATATCATTAAATGGAATAAAATTAAGAATTGGTAGGAGTGAAAATTCTTCAAAAGTTAAAATATTGTTCGTATTTAAGCACGTAAAACTTGTAAGTACATCTTTCAAAAAGGCGTTTTTCACATTTTTGGCGTGTAATAGAGGTCTTTCTCTTTGGAAATTAAACAGATCAATGTCTCCAAAGGGTGATAATGATACAAAGCCTAAGTGGTGACATAGTCCTTTCCCAGTGTGTATTCTTTTTATCCATTTAATCCATTTGAACACATTCTTCATCTATGACTGTATCAGTAGAACGTTCTCAGCAGAAATTGGTGGACATTTCTGAGCAGAGTGACATCTAAATCATTCATACAACCAGGTGTTTCTAACAGAGTAGACGTGATGACATGAAGAAAGAAAATGGACACGTTGGGCTCAGGCATATACATGATCACTTATCAGATGAATTACTTTGTTTGGAGTAAAAAGAGTTGCCCATAAATCTTCCAACCCACTGCCTCCCACCACATATGCAATAGATCCCATACACGACATCAGTAAATTAATACCCCCAAGGTGAATAAATATCTTGTTCAGCTTTGAAGATTTCACAATTTCAACTGCTCTGATATACAGAAGTAGATCAAATGTGATACGGCAAATGCTTTTCGACCAATTGTAGTGCAAAACACAGGTCAGAGTGGATGGTGTCGGGCCGGGAAGGATCTTGATTTACAAAAGGCAAACTAGTGATTTTACTCTTCTCATGATTGTCAACTTGGAGTGCACACTACATTAAGCTGTAACAGAGGTGACTGTGAGAGCACCTCCAGTGGGAATCGAACCCGGGACCAGTAGCCCCGTATCCAGTAGGAACACTTTCATCTCACCCTGCCACATACACCCCCTCCACAAAGTGACTCGTCCTCGAGTTCAGCTTTTGCGAGTTAGCAAGCACCTCAGTCCGACGTACCCAGGGTGTATTGAGCACTTGGGAGTACCCCCGGCCCCCAAATGTAATAGAAATCACAGTAAACGGGATAAAAAGCCAGGCACTGTTGAATACTGGAGCTACAATATCATCTATAGCTCAAGCCTTCTATCGACAAAACTTCAAGGATGTTTCTCTTGAACCACTGAAGCAACTCCTTTTGAGTGTGCAATATTCAAAACCCAATAATGGATAAACTAATCACCCATATATGACAAACATGATAAACTTAAAAATAAAAATAATTTAATATTTAGGCGAAACGCCGGCAGCCATCTTGGAAATGGCGGCCATTTTGAAAAAGCCACCAGCTAGAATTTGCAGAACTTTGTGCCATTGATATAAGTAAGATAGTTTAAAGGTCTTAAGAAAAACTATCTTTATACTATTTTTTTTTCAGGTTGTCCAAATCTTTTGACTAATGGTTATTTACTAAATATTGCTAAACATATTATCAATCTAAGAGTGCATGGTGAAAGAATAACTATCAAATGATTATACCAGGTGATTTTAATTCGTCACTAACTTGAGATACGTTTGTTACACTCACATAGTGTCATATTGACCGTCCCCTCTACATAAGGCGAAGTCTGTTAAAGATACACCCATTGTGTTGTTGGGATCACATATTCCAAACTTTATAAATGGTGTTACTTTATCGAGGAGTACCGACTGTTTTCGATGATAGGCGACTCGGTATATTGACGATATGAAGGTAAAAGAAGTGATTACTGAACTAAAACCGGACAATGCACAGCGTGTGGCGCGCGTCAATGAGTCAACGTAATTCTGGAATCTTTCTATAACAGGCATAAAGACAAATTTGAGTTGATAATGTTTAATAGGTTATATATAACTAATGTGTATGTAAATGGGACGTGCAGTTTCGGTTTCTGCACATGCATGATGATGTTACTCTATTTTAATTGGAAACTAGTAATTATGATATATTTGGCGATTGTGGATGAATATGAAAGAAGAATGAATAGAGAAGCTGTTGAGTTTTTTCACAGCGAAAGAATAATGCTCAAGTGTTTCCATTTCTTTACCACATAATGTACAGAGATTGTCTTGACTTACACCTATTTTGCAAAGAAATGATTTCGTTGATATTATTCTGTGCAATAATTTGAACTGGAAATTTCTAGCTTTAGTTTCTAATGTTGTTTTATTTATCATTGCAAAACAGTCAGAAAGATAATTACCTGATAAAGCTGTACTAAGTTTTGATTCCCACTTTAACCGAAGGTTGTATAATGATGCCGTTTTGTTTGCGCACAGCTGGGAATACACAAATTTACAATCGGTCGAGTTACATATTTGTATAAAAATCGTATCTAGTGTATTGACTACTTCACCTATGTGGGTTGTAGCCTGATTAATTCGCGACAGTTTTTAGGTATGCATTTTTTTGAATCTGAAGTAAAGTAGGTAGGTGTGATGAAGATTAAACTCTTGTTTTAGCACTTCAAAAGTTTTGAAATTACCAGTGTTATTGATGATATCTCGGAAACATGTCATTCCGTTCTTATACAAGGAAACGAATAATGTTATATCATTAAATGGAATAAAATTAAGAATTGGTAGGAGTGAAAATTCTTCAAAAGTTAAAATATTGTTCGTATTTAAGCACGTAAAACTTGTAAGTACATCTTTCCAAAAGGCGTTTTTCACATTTTTGGCGTATAATAGGAGTCTTTCTCTTTGGAAATTAAACAGATCAATGTCTCCAAAGGGTGATAATGATACAAAGCCTAAGTGGTGACATAGTCCTTTCCCAGTGTGTAGTCTTTTTATCCATTTAATCCATTTGAACACATTCTTCATCTATGACTGTATCAGTAGAACGTTCTCAGCAGAAATTGGTGGACATTTCTGAGCAGAGTGACATCTAAATCATTCATACAACCAGGTGTTTCTAACAGAGTAGACGTGATGACATGAAGAAAGAAAATGGGCACGTTGGGCTCAGGCATATACATGATCACTTATCAGATGAATTACTTTGTTTGGAGTAAAAAGAGTTGCCCATAAATCTTCCAACCCACTGCCTCCCACCACATATGCAATAGATCCCATACACGACATCAGTAAATTAATACCCCAAAGGTGAATAAATATCTTGTTCAGCTTTGAAGATTTCACAATTTCAACTGCTCTGATATACAGAAGTAGATCAAATGTGATACGGCAAATGCTTTTCGACCAATTGTAGTGCAAAACACAGGTCAGAGTGGATGGTGTCGGGCCGGGAAGGATCTTGATTTACAAAAGGTCAACTAGTGATTTTACTCTTCTCATGATTGTCAACTTGGAGTGCACACTACATTAAGCTGTAACAGAGGTGACTGTGAGAGCACCTCCAGTGGGAATCGAACCCGGGACCAGTAGCCCCGTATCCAGTAGGAACACTTTCATCTCACCCTGCCACATACACCCCCTCCACAAAGTGACTCGTCCTCGAGTTCAGCTTTTGCGAGTTAGCAAGCACCTCAGTCCGACGTACCCAGGGTGTATTGAGCACTTGGGAGTACCCCCGGCCCCCAAATGTAATAGAAATCACAGTAAACGGGATAAAAAGCCAGGCACTGTTGAATACTGGAGCTACAATATCATCTATAGCTGAAGCCTTCTATCGACAAAACTTCAAGGATGTTTCTCTTGAACCACTGAAGCAACTCCTGTTGAGTGTGCAATATTCAAAACCCAATAATGGATAAACTAATCACCCATATATGACAGACATGATAAACTTAAAAATAAAAATAATTTATTATTTAGGAGAAACGCCGGCAGCCATTTTGGAAATGGCGGCCATTTTGAAAAAGCCACCAGCTAGAATTTGCAGAACTTTGTGCCATTGATATAAGTAAGATAGTTTAAAGGTCTTAAGAAAAACTATCTTTATACTATTTTTTTTTCAGGTTGTCCAAATCTTTTGACTAATGGTTATTTACTAAATATTGCTAAACATATTATCAATCTAAGAGTGCATGGTGAAAGAATAACTATCAATTGATTATACCAGGCGATTTTAATTCGTCACTAACTTGAGATACGTTTGTTACACTCACATAGTGTCATATTGACCGTCCCCTCTACATTAGGCGAAGTCTGTTAAAGATACACCCATTGTGTTGTTGGGATCACATATTCCAAACTTTATAAATGGTGTTACTTTATCGAGGAGTACCGACTGTTTTCGATGATAGGCGACTCGGTATATTGACGATATGAAGGTAAAAGAAGTTATTACTGAACTAAAACCGGACAATGCACAGCGTGTGGCGCGCGTCAATGAGTCAACGTAATTCTGGAATCTTTCTATAACAGGCATAAAGACAAATTTGAGTTGATAATGTTTAATAGGTTATATATAACTAATGTGTATGTAAATGGGACGTGCAGTTTCGGTTTCTGCACATGCATGATGATGTTACTCTATTTTAATTGGAAACTAGTAATTATGATATATTTGGCGATTGTGGATGAATATGAAAGAAGAATGAATAGAGAAGCTGTTGAGTTTTTTCACAGCGAAAGAATAATGCTCAAGTGTTTCCATTTCTTTACCACATAATGTACAGAGATTGTCTTGACTTACACCTATTTTGCAAAGAAATGATTTCGTTGATATTATTCTGTGCAATAATTTGAACTGGAAATTTCTAGCTTTAGTTTCTAATGTTGTTTTATTTATCATTGCAAAACAGTCAGAAAGATAATTACCTGATAAAGCTGTACTAAGTTTTGATTCCCACTTTAACCGAAGGTTGTATAATGATGCCGTTTTGTTTGCGCACAGCTGGGAATACACAAATTTACAATCGGTCGAGTTACATATTTGTATAAAAATCGTATCTAGTGTATTGACTACTTCACTATGTGGGTTGTAGCCTGATTAATTCGCGACAGTTTTTAGGTATGCATTTTATGAATCTGAAGTAAAGTAGGTAGGTGTGATGAAGATTAAACTCTTGTTTTAGCACTTCAAAAGTTTTGAAATTACCAGTGTTATTGATGATATCTCGGAAACATGTCATTCCGTTCTTATACAAGGAAACGAATAATGTTATATCATTAAATGGAATAAAATTAAGAATTGGTAGGAGTGAAAATTCTTCAAAAGTTAAAATATTGTTCGTATTTAAGCACGTAAAACTTGTAAGTACATCTTTCCAAAAGGCGTTTTTCACATTTTTGGCGTATAATAGGAGTCTTTCTCTTTGAAAATTAAACAGATCAATGTCTCCAAAGGGTGATAATGATACAAAGCCTAAGTGGTGACATAGTCCTTTCCCAGTGTGTAGTCTTTTTATCCATTTAATTCATTTGAACACATTCTTCATCTATGACTGTATCAGTAGAACGTTCTCAGCAGAAATTGGTGGACATTTCTGAGCAGAGTGACATCTAAATCATTCATACAACCAAGTGTTTCTAACAGAGTAGACGTGATGACATGAAGAAAGAAAATGGGCACGTTGGGCTCAGGCATATACATGATCACTTATCAGATGAATTACTTTGTTTGGAGTAAAAAGAGTTGCCCATAAATCTTCCAACCCACTACCTCCCACCACATATGCAATAGATCCCATACACGACATCAGTAAATTAATACCCCCAAGGTGAATAAATATCTTGTTCAGCTTTGAAGATTTCACAATTTCAACTGCTCTGATATACAGAAGTAGATCAAATGTGATACGGCAAATGCTTTTCGACCAATTGTAGTGCAAAACACAGGTCAGAGTCGATGGTGTCGGGCCGGGAAGGATCTTGATTTACAAAAGGTCAACTAGTGATTTTACTCTTCTCATGATTGTCAACTTGGAGTGCACACTACATTAAGCTGTAACAGAGGTGACTGTGAGAGCACCTCCAGTGGGAATCGAACCCGGGACCAGTAGCCCCGTATCCAGTAGGAACACTTTCATCTCACCCTGCCACATACACCCCCTCCACAAAGTGACTCGTCCTCGAGTTCAGCTTTTGCGAGTTAGCAAGCACCTCAGTCCGACGTACCCAGGGTGTATTGAGCACTTGGGAGTACCCCCGGCCCCCAAATGTAATAGAAATCACAGTAAACGGGATAAAAAGCCAGGCACTGTTGAATACTGGAGCTACAATATCATCTATAGCTGAAGCCTTCTATCGACAAAACTTCAAGGATGTTTCTCTTGAACCACTGAAGCAACTCCTGTTGAGTGTGCAATATTCAAAACCCAATAATGGATAAACTAATCACCCATATATGACAGACATGATAAACTTAAAAATAAAAATAATTTATTATTTAGGCGAAACGCCGGCAGCCATTTTGGAAATGGCGGCCATTTTGAAAAAGCCACCAGCTAGAATTTGCAGAACTTTGTGCCATTGATATAAGTAAGATAGTTTAAAGGTCTTAAGAAAAACTATCTTTATACTATTTTTTTTTCAGGTTGTCCAAATCTTTTGACTAATGGTTATTTACTAAATATTGCTTAACATATTATCAATCTAAGAGTGCATGGTGAAAGAATAACTATCAATTGATTATACCAGGCGATTTTAATTCGTCACTAACTTGAGATACGTTTGTTACACTCACATAGTGTCATATTGACCGTCCCCTCTACATAAGGCGAAGTCTGTTAAAGATACACCCATTGTGTTGTTGGGATCACATATTCCAAACTTTATAAATGGTGTTACTTTATCGAGGAGTACCGACTGTTTTCGATGATAGGCGACTCGGTATATTGACGATATGAAGGTAAAAGAAGTTATTACTGAACTAAAACCGGACAATGCACAGCGTGTGGCGCGCGTCAATGAGTCAACGTAATTCTGGAATCTTTCTATAACAGGCATAAAGACAAATTTGAGTTGATAATGTTTAATAGGTTATATATAACTAATGCGTATGTAAATGGGACGTGCAGTTTCAGTTTCTGCACGTGCATGATGATGTTACTCTATTTTAATTGGAAACTAGTAATTATGATATATTTGGCGATTGTGGATGAATATGAAAGAAGAATGAATAGAGAAGCTGTTGAGTTTTTTCACAGCGAAAGAATAATGCTCAAGTGTTTCCATTTCTTTACCACATAATGTACAGAGATTGTCTTGACTTACACCTATTTTGCAAAGAAATGATTTCGTTGATATTATTCTGTGCAATAATTTGAACTGGAAATTTCTAGCTTTAGTTTCTAATGTTGTTTTATTTATCATTGCAAAACAGTCAGAAAGATAATTACCTGATAAAGCTGTACTAAGTTTTGATTCCCACTTTAACCGAAGGTTGTATAATGATGCCGTTTTGTTTGCGCACAGCTGGGAATACACAAATTAAATTAATTGGTTCCAAGATGTTGAAATTGTGTCCTTGTTGTTAGCTGCGTATTTCTTACAGCGCACGACAGTGTACAAAATGGGTATAGAAGAATTGCAGTATAACGATTTATGAAACAGAAGGTAAAATACCATTGGTCGGTATAATAAAGTCACGTGCAAAAGAAACGTCCTGACATTTTGAAAACACTATAAAATGAAACATTGATGTCGGAGAAAGTAGATTTTGAATGTATTTGTAGCCACATGTTATGTAAAGAAGTATTCACAATTTCATACATCAGAGTATGCTTCTTTTATTTTAACACCTGTTCAAATACACATGGGGCGCTAAAATCACTTTTAAAGATGTTTTTGTCCCACAATATTTGGTATTTAAGTTTTTGAAAAACTAGAAATTTAATTAATTAAAGATATCCTCGACATAAATAACAATCTTTGATTTTAATTTGTTGACGCATCATTACTGTAGGACGTCACAAAACAAGCCAAAACAGGCTTTCTGAGGCTTCTATCTCGTCTAGTTAAGGAGATACCAAAATACAATTACTTAAAACTTGTGTTTCTCAGAGTTATAAATTTAAAATGCATATTTAGTATTGTTGGGTTCTGAAGACATAACGTAACGCTGTTTCAGTCGTATTTATCGCCCGTCGATTGAACTATCTTGTATTTTGTATGGGGACGTTTCTTTTGCACATGAGTTTATGTGTTATTCAGATGAGCACAAACCACTTTGTCATTGAAACTATTGAGCCGGCGAGAGCTCCCTTACTTCGTAGGTGACGTCATGATACAATTGAATGTGACGTCATTGATGCATTACTTGCATACAGTGTTTTTACTGCTGACAATTGTATAACGGATAATAATGAATGAAAGTTGACCTTATGGTGTTTTAAGAAAGTATATATGTGTATAATCCTCGCGTTCGATCTCACATTAGTCATACGACTTACTCAATTAAGATTCTCTGTATATCAAGTCGTTACCGTTTCATTTATAGGTGCATCCATTGTGCTTCATAAAATTTTATTGGGCTTTAATACGTCCCGACTGACAATATGTGCTGTTTACAGTGCAAATAAATTAACTCAGCTTGCATATTCATCCCCTATCGCCAAATATATACTAGTACTAGTAATATAATAACTAGTTTCCAATTAAAAAAGAGAAACATCATTATACATTTACGGAAACAGAAACTGCACGTCCTATTTACGTGCACAGTACGGCACAGGCGGCACATTGTCCGGTTTTCGATCAGAAATCACTACTTTTACCTTTATATCGTCAGTATATAAGTCCACTATCATAAAAATGGTGGTTTTCGGTATCAGTCGATACTTCTCGATAAAATAACACACTTTGTAACGTTTGGCATATATGACCCACAACAACACAATGGATGTACCTTTAATGTCAGAAAACAAAGTTGTGTCAACATTAATTCAATCCCAGTGCCCACCATGTACTGCCTTCAATAATGAGCATATGCCATATGATAGTCTTCAACTAGTATTACATGTATACGACCTCCTTGAATATATAAAGGCTTGACTATTTTTCGTGGATTTTCTTCTTTTTTTTAAAAACCAAATAAACTACCCGGCAAAAGAAAGTTATCGCCTCAGTTGGTTTTGATTAAATGCAATATTTAAAAGAAATCAGATGCATTTGACTGTGACAAAATACAATAATACTTATCTGCAATAGTTTGGATGAATTAATTAGGGACTGTGGTTACATTTTAGTTAAAATGTCTTTGTTTAAAATGTTGTAAATGTCTGCAGAATCAGGCACATTTTTCAAATTTCACATAGAATATAGAATATAGTCTTTGGACCATTGTGTCTCATCAAAAATATTTTTGGAAGAAGTTTAAAATTTAAAATTTCATTTTTTTAAATCAAAAAGACATGTAGAAGTATTCTTTGACTGCTGACTAAACACCTGTACTGTACAGTTGTAGATAATCATTTCGAAAACTTGAGATATTTGCAATTGAAAATCATACAAATGATAATAACACTAAGGAATTCTGGAAAAAGATTGGAAACATTGGAATTGCAAATGAAAGAAAACCAAGGATTCCTGTGGAGGTGATGAATGATGATGGCAAAATCATAAATGAACACAACTCTGTACTCAGTGCATGGCATGACTCATATAGTTACCTGTATAATGTCTCAAATGCCAGTTTTGATGAGGAATTTTACAGGGGATTGGTGGAGGAAGTTTCTAAGCCAGGCATATATGAATTATATCCAGGCAAGCATCCAGATATTAACACTCTTAACAAGAGTATATAATATATTGAAGTTGAAAAGGCTGTTTCCAGATGGAAGAAAGGTAAAGCAGTAACTGTTGGAGTGGATGATATACCAGCAGAGGTAATAAAAAAAACCCATTGTATCAGACTCTTGCATAGGATTATCTATCACTGCTTTGAAAACTCTGTGTCACCAGCTCTCTGGAGCCATGGACTTATAAACCAATTCCCAAACCTGATGGGGATTTACTGGACCCTATAAGTTATTACGGTATTACTATAACATCAATACCCTGTAAAGTATATGGTGAAATCTTGAATCAAAGGATGCAGAAATGGATGGAAGAAAATAATCTACTTGTAGATGAGCAAAATGGCTTCCGTCCTAAAAGGAACTGTATTGAACATTTATATTCACTGTGCAACCTTATACAAAACTGAATAATATTCAAACTTAGTACAGTTGTATGCTTTGTGGACCTGAAGAAAGCCTTTGATACTGTAAACAGAACATATTTATGGTATAAGTTATTAAGAATTGGAATACATGGGAAAATACTGAATGCTATTCAGAATATGTATGATAATGTCAAATGTCAAGTTGGAATTAATGTTTTTTACACTTTCTCTTTCTACCATTCTCTGTGTCATTGGGAGTAAGGCGGGGCTGTAAGATGTCTCCTACATTATTCTCAATTTATGTGAACGACCTTTCAGAAGAAATTAACCAGCTACAGTGTGGAATACAGTTTGAAGACTCGAGCTCAATGCTTTCCCTGTTGCTATATGCAGACGATATTGCGCTTATTGCCCCAAATGAAGAATCCTTACAAAAAATGTTGAATATATTATCTTCATGGTGCCATAAATGGAGACTTATGATTAATACAAACAAGACTAAAGTGGTTCATTTCAGACCAAGCTCTTCTTCTCAAACCAACTACTCGTTTAACTGTGGTGAAGAAGAAGTGACTTTGACTCATTGCTATAGATATCTTGGAATCTTGGTTTATGAAGATTTGGACATGAAAAAATCTGTAAAAGAACTAAGTAAAGCTGCAAGCCGTGCATTATCTGCCATGTATTTCAAATTCAAGAGTGTTGCAGGACTGTCATATGATGTTTACACAAAATTGTTAATACACTGGTGGAACCTTGTTAATACACTGGTGGAACCTATTCTATTTTATGGTGTAGGAATGTGGGGTTTAAATGTCTTCAAGGAAATACAGTATGTACAAAACAAGGCATGTAGATATTACCTTGGAACAGGAAAAAACTCAAGCAACCTAGCTATAAGAGGTGATATGGGATGGGCCTCTTGTTATGTGAAGCAGCATATTGAACTCTACAGATTTTTCTTTCAGGTAACATATGTCTGCACGGTGCACAGTTCACAATATATTTTACTGGTCCTGCTCTATCAACAAGTAATTGATTAATCGAACAATTAATTAAATTAAGAAATTTAATGCGCAATGGATTATTGCAGAAAAAGTGGAGTATACAGAAGAAAATACAGTTTTTAAAGGAGTTTTTAACATATCGGGATAGTGGTCACAGGAAGTGTGGGATGACAGAGGAAAATTAAATGGAAATAAACTGAGAACATACAAATGTTTTAAATATAAACCTGATGTTAGCCCCTATGTACAGAGCGTGTGGAAAAGAGAAGAAAGAAGCATTCTAGCAAAGTTCCGGAGTGGTTGCCTCCCCTTAGCTATCGAGACTGGTCGGTTCGCCAAGCCACCAATTACACTGGAAAATAGAACTTGTAAATACTGTGACAATATTAACTCAAATGAAGATGAGCGACACTTTCTAATTCACTGTGATTTTTACTCTGACCTGAAATTCAATCTATGGAGTGAAGCGGAGAGGATACACCATTCTTTCACAAATTACGATGAAGAATTTAAATTCCTGTTTCTTCTTAGGTGTGAGATTTTACATCCGCTTTTGGCAAACACATTAAGACGAATGTTTAAGAGGCGACAAGCGACAAGAATGAGTGTGATACGATATTATGGTTTGGGGTTTTTTCCCCTTCACCCACCATACCACTTTGGGTATATTTTGAATATATTTTATTATTATTTTATAATAGTGTTTAATGTGTGATCATATTTGTAAGCACTTTTTATCTTGATCTATATATGTTTAAGGTGTCTCATAGGTCTAATGGCCGGACATCTGTATATATTTTATTGTGTTTTACCAATGTTGTATTGAATGTACAGATGTGTGACACCGCAATAAAATATTTCTCTTTCTCTCTCTATGATACAATCAACTGAGGTGATACGTTTCTGTTGCCGAAGAGTTTATATTATTTGGGAACTTTAAAATGAAGTGAAATAAAATATTGAACTGAGTTCATGATCAAAAGCGACCTCCAATTTTATTTGAAAGGGACTTTGTTTTAATTCAGATATGTCATCAGAGTTTGAAAGATACAAAATAAAAAGAAAGTTTTGCACGTGTACATATGGAAAATGTTTTGACTTTTGTTTCATCGGTATAAAGCGTTGTTGTTTTAACACTTGTTATGTTCAGTTTTTAATTTCCAGAAATAATGAGCTTCAATATGTTCGGAATTCCAATGACGGGTGTCGATCTCTGTGGATTCCGAGGAAGTAGTGATGAAGAGTTGTGTACGCGCTGGCTGCAAGTCGGTGCCTTCTTCCCTTTCATGCGTTCTCACAACACCAAGCAAGAACCGGTTAGTTCTTCGTGTTCTTGTATCGTATATTCTTGTTCTTTATCGTGTTCTTTTACATATATTGTTATACATGTGGCAAGGTTTGAATAAAGCGTTCATGCTATCCTCGACTCGTCTTGGTTTGACAGGGGATAGCGCATTGGTTAGCGCGTTCGGCTTCGGATCAAGAGGTCCGGGGTTCGAATCCCAGTGGCACGGCAACTTCAGTAGAGAACTGTTCTACACGCAGTAAGGTTTGGGTGCTACACTGAATTTCAGCGTAGTGCTACCCATGGTTCGCTAGTTCCAGTCCGTGCTCGCAGGTTTCACCTCAATGCATAGCCACATTGCGTTGCGAGCTTTCTCCCTGCCATAACACTAGCAGATGCGATATAAGTTAAATACTCTTGAAAGCGGCGTTAAACCCCAACTCAACTCACCTCTTCCGGTCCCCTTGGTCTTATTCTTAGTTTTAACTTATTTTTAAAAAACCTTTTTATAATTATTTTTAATCGTTTCCTTGGTGCAAATTATACCTTTTGTTCACATTGCTATGTTCATTACTTTGGCAAATCTACTTCATGTCCATTCACCACACATTGAAATAAAATTGAATGCGATCTGAATTTTCTCATGTTTAAAGGACAAAGACCCGATGGCCACCAGATTCAGTTCTGCTGCGCATGACCGGAACCGGAAGTCTATAGAACTCCGATATCGGCTACTTCCGTTCCTGTATTCTCTTCTTTCTCGACAAAAGGCGGTTGTACGACCTCTCGTATTTCAGTGAGTATATTAATGACGGATATATTTCTGTGCATGCTCTGTATAAACTACATTCACTTCCGATTAATATTCCCCCTTGACGTTATATACACCATACTAACAGTCTGATTAAAATCGACGGTTTTCCGTGGAATAAAAATTGCAAAATAGTGCATCTACCGGGATACGAACTCGTATCGTTCGTACGAGTAGGTTTCCACGCCAAACCTTGTGCGAGGAATCTACAGAACCTGTTCGTATCCCGGTATATGCAAAATTTTGCAAATTTTATTCCTCGGAACAAGGTCGGTTTTAATCAGACTGACCATACTAATTATCATTTAAGGAAAAAAATCATCTCTCAAAAACGACCAAGAAAACCTGTATCGGTAGGATAATAAATGGAATATAGAAAAAGACAAGAAAACGACAAGATATATGACCTTGAGCTTGCCACTTGACTGACACAGGTTGTACATTTCTCCGTGTTGCACGATTTCTCAATGCTGTAAGGTCACTTTGATCGAAAGCTTGTGCATGTCATCGTGTTGAACGTATTGCACGATATCTCAATGCTGTAATGCGTGTAATCGTGTTAAACGTGCTGCACGGGTTTCTCGACTAGCTCACGTGGGAAGTCGGTTTACGATATATCATACATCATATACCATATGTAGATTTATGTATATCAAATGTGTCATACTTTAAGCACAGACGGTACATTGCATAGTTATAACATTACACTCATAGTAAGTATGTGCTTGCCAATGTTATGTAGCTCATCAGGCCTTTAACTTTAAAGGTCCGATGGGCTAATGACACGGCATGGCGTCCGTCCATCCGTCCGTAAGCTTTGCGCTTTTTAGACTTTTTCTTCAGAACCAATGACTCTAGAGAGCTCAATTTTTATATGCAGACTCCTTGGTCAATGGGGATATTAAATTGTAGATTGTGACCCCGTAACACCAAATAGGGTTACAACCTTAAAAACCTATTTTCATCTTCTTCTTCAAAAGGTCAAGAGAGCTGAAAGGTTGTGTAGAGACTCCTTGGCCAATCGGGATTCTAAAATGTAGATTTAGTGATTCTGTGATCCAAATTAGGCTCATGACCTGAAAACCTAGGTTGTTTTTTTTTATCAATATATTAGTCGAGATTGGTAAGATTTCAAACTAAGATAATAAATCACTGACTTCCTGATGAGCTACAGAGCCCATGGCTCTATTTTCTATCATTCTATTATTTTACAGATACCCAACCGATGGTAATACATATGATATAGACAAACAATTTCTGTGGGGGGATGCCCTTATGATTTCACCCGTGCTTGAAAGGGTAAGTGTGGCATGGTTCTTAGGTTACGTTTTTTTCAAAATTGAAATTTATTTTTGCAATATTTTAAAAATGGGTTCGAACAAAAACGATTAGCGTATTTGATTCATTTGAGTCATTTCTGTTTTTAAATTGTGAGCTTGACCTCTTTGTGCATAGTCTCAAATTTTGGCATGTTGAAACTGACAAAGGTCAAATTTCATTTCTCTGACTTTGGAAGATAAATTTTCATATGGACAAATGCACCACAATAATATGAAATTGGTATCAGAGATATTATAAGTGTTTGAATCGGTTTAAAGATTATTTGCGATTTTACCGATGAAAAACAATATTGTTTCACCCGGTCACTTAAAAGCGCTGTCGTGTATACTTTAATTTCAAATTTATACTGTTATTAAGTGTATTATCTCATCTTTTTTGCAATGTTATGTAATTGAAATGAAATAATGTGTTTTCAGTCCCACACGTCAGTGACGGCCTACTTCCCTTCGGACACGTGGTACGACTTTTTCTCAGGTGCCGGGATGTCGCACACTGGACGATGGTCAACACTGTCCGCGCCACTGGACACGATCAACGTCCACATACGAGGGGGCTCCATCATACCCACGCAGATACCTGCTCTCACCACGCAAAAGAGGTCGGTGATGTGACAATTTCGTTATAAACAGACTTGCAAAAGAAACGCAACAAAAACGTGTTTGGTCTCAAATCGAACAAACGCATATAACATTATTATGTATCGAAAATACATACATTTGGAAGGGTCTATCAGTAAAAATAACCATTAATTGACGTGACGTAAACGGTCAATTGTCCAGTTTTTGATCATCAGGTTTTTTAGAACATTGAATAGAATAACGATATTTTAAGCCTAACGGGTAGAAGGCTAACAAACACATGAGGAAAAGGCCAAGTCTCTATTGTTAATGCCCGAGGTTGGAATTACGAAAGTTGTTCAATGGGTGACAAGTCAGCAGATCAGTCTTTCTACGGCATGGGCAACTTTGGTTTTCCACTCCATGGCTTGTACGCAATGCCGCCAATTAGTCTGTAAAATTTAGCGAGTCTGGCTATTGTACACTTGGTGCAATCCATGCTTATGCAACTTAGTTAAGCGTCGCTCAAGTCCCTGTTGGGAAGTGGCATGCTGATTTATCCTCCAAAACCGGACGTCAAGGAAGTAATAAACTGCGCACATATAACAAGTTTAAATTTTCGTATGGCGTTGAGTCATATTTTAACAACCAATGCCCAAGTCATACAGATCAGCTCTAGCCAAATTTCGATGTGGGGTAGCACCGATACGTTATGAAAACATTCCCAGTGAAAACCGTTTCTGCTTCAACTGTCCTGATTCTGTGGAAGTTGAGCTACATGTACTTGTTCACTGTCCACTATACGCAGATATCCGAAATATTCTCTTTAATATAATGTAAAAAGGTTGTTACTGGTTTTAATGTGTTGAAGAATAGAGAGATTTCGACCACAATTCTACATGAGGATAAGATAAGTTACTATACCGCCAAAGTCTGTCATGATATATGTTGTTTCTTAGGCTATCTACGCTATATGGATAGATTTTATATGTTTTTTAAAACAACTCATTTACAAAACAATTATGTTAAACATGTTATAACAATAATCATATATTGACTATTTTTGATGAATCAGTCTCTCATAAATTTTTAAGAGCGGCACTGATGTTGTTTTAATGAATGTTTTTTTAATTGTATTGTTTTTGCAGCAGTGAGACTCTAATAAATTATCGTATTGTCTCTCTAGGTCGTTAGAGTAACGGAAACACGTCATTTGACGCGATGTTTTCACCAATCTGACAGCGATGCTGTCTATATTCTTCCTTACTCTCCGACTATTATTATCCGATTATATGAACACATTCGTAATTATCCGATGTGACGTTTTGATTTGGATATGAAAAGTAAGCGTTCAAGGCTGGCATGGTATGATGTAGGTGTTTGTGTAGGTGACTTTCACATACAATATCTGCACCTGTGTCCCCTGTCTTTGGTTTCAAGTTTTGACGACTTGAGTGACAGGAATGTGTTTCGAAGGTTGTACATTTCAGCACTGTTGAAACACGTGCTACGCATGCAATAACGAAAGACATTGACTGTTACATTATTAGACTTCTTTTCATATGAGTTTAATATTCAACTTCATGTTAAGCGATATTAAACATAATGACAGATAAATCAACCCCATTGTTAATACTTTAATCCTGTTTAGTCGACAGAATGACTTTGGGTTGATCGTCGCCGCATCGAGTAAAAAAACAGCCGAAGGATTTCTTTATTGGGATGACGGCGAAACCATCAGTAAGTTTAACTTCAAATTCTGTCATTACGATCCCCCGTTGGGAAACAAAGAGTCATTCTTACTTACCAAATTAAAATGATATAAATCGGTTTCGCATTCTAAGCGATATGGCGCCAATTGAATACTGTACTGATGTCCAAAAGAAAGTTGACAATCACAAAAAAAGGTTTTATTGAAAATGAGGTATTTTCTTTATTTAAAAAGAAAACATTTACATATCAATGTCACCCTTTAGATAAAGTTGTTGAATTCTGATTGGTCAATAGTCAATGCATACGAAATCGTGTAGGAGGATTTGCTGGGGTGGACAAAGTCGAAGCGTCGTCGCGCCCAGGCATGTATTGACGCCCAAGGAGTGTGAAAGATGAATTGTGATCTGTTCGTATCCAAGCATAAAAAAACCTTCGATTTTGGACCCCATGTGACTTTGCCTTATTACCGTTCCGATTTGTTGCGATGTATTGTAATTAAATTAACAAGATTTGAAGAAGAATTATTTTTCTTGCGAATTAAAAAATTCATTTTATCCCGAATGTCTTGTATTTTGAAGAAGTTGTCAACTTTGTTTTGGACAGTAGTTTTATTTAAATTTTAAATGTAATTAACATGATAAGAGAAATTTGGAAGTTTGTAAAACTATTGTTATTAAGCTTTGTATTGTTTTTTTCAGATGCACCATATAACGAGATCCAGTTCAATTTAGATGGGGTAAGAAACTGTTGTATTGTTATAATAAAGACAGTACACCCCCGGCCAAAAGAAACGTCTACTAGATATCTTATCAGATATTGTAAAAGCTGTTATGAACAGTTTAGCAATATTATAACATAATGAAGTTGCACCATTTCTGCATTATATTTGAATTTCAGAAGTTCATGTTACGAAAGAAAGGCGATTGTTGGAATGAGAAAACAATAATTGTTCAGTTTTCGATCAGTACTTTATCAGAAAAACATTTTTAAAACGATTTTCATACAACCACGAGCACCAATACAGGCACGCATTCGCGTTGAAGTGGTGATGATGCTACCGATGTACGTGGTTACGGTGCGCAAGTGAATCAACCGAAAATGGCAGTCTTCATTGGGCGTGGTTTTCATGAATGTTATTGACTCGAATCACATTTTTCCACGATTTCATATTAATTATTGCTTCAGTATATCGTAGAGACCTCCATTAAGAAATTATTATTAAGGAATATAAAGTAGGCGTTTCTTTTGGCCGGGGTTGTATTGCACGAGCGTGTTTGCTAAATTGACTTATAAAAAACGATTGTGATATTTTTTTATTTAAAAAATTGGTTTTGTCAAAAGTTTTGTGATTTAATTAGGGTATAATTCCACACATTTTATTTCTTGAATCCTTTAAAATATTCAATCATATATGACGTCATATGCGACGAATATGACAAGGCGTGCACATGCAATTGCTTCCTTTCAAATTGATATGTGCACCTGTGTTCATAAAAGTTATATGACACTGGAAATGTTTACGATATGGACAATGCAATAGTTTGTAATCTACATGTAAATTCCAATGTGCATTAGACATAATTGTTTTATGACTGTAGACTAAAAGTGTGCTGTCCAAGTTGTGTTCCATTTCAATGTTAAAGAGGCAGTAGCACGTGTTTTTTTTCGCTCAAATAATGTAGGAGAAAAATAATGTTACCAATAGTAAAACACCCTTCTCTCCTCGGAAAATCAAGTTTAAAATGAGTGTACATGGTTCGGTAGTAGAGTAAAACTAGGAAGAATATGAAATGAATAGGTTTCTCCTTCGAGTTTGAATGGAGGATAATTCCCTTTTCTAAAGAACCATTGTTTCCTGTACGAAGGAGAAGTTCTTTCAATTCGTTCTATTGTATGAGACAATGAAATCCCTGGAGCGTGAGCGAGTTATTGCGGGTCTAGGATTCGACCACCCGCGGAGTTAAAGCGGCTTCCCGACTATTCGAGTCGGCCAGCCAGCGAACCCTTTTCTAGGGGTTCGACCACCCGCGGAGTTAAAGGGGCTTTTCGACTATTGGAGTCGGCCAGCCAGCGATCTCGTTGTTGTATGGTAAAATGTTCTACATGACAACTATATTAATTAAAAATATAATAAACAAATTCGAAAACAAAAGTTATAAAGTTAATTTATTCAAAGTTTTTATGATTTGAGATATATTAAATGTTAGGAAAACGTAATCAGGCGGAGGTGAATAATTAACCATTTCATGTTAGCAAGCGCTTCTACGTTCTTTTATAAAACAAGTATATTTATATCAGTGAAAATGAATAGTCATTACTGATATGAGGTGAAATGAAGGCTGCAATTGAAAACAAATTTTATCGTACAGAACTCAAAAACGTATTCATATTCGTAAGCACTTCTGTGTTGTTTTATAAAACAAGTTGATCAGTGTATCAGTGAAAATCTATATACATCATTGAGACATCGTGAATAGTACTGTGCTTTCAGATATATCGTGTTTAACGTTATGAGTTTATGAAACGTTTGATTGGATAGAGCATAGATCATACAAGTGTAGATAGTCTAGTAGTCTACTAACAGTCACGTAGCAATAAGAAATGTGGTGCGTTTTAATAATAATAATAATAATAATATAGGAAGTTATTACTGATATATGTACTCGGTTGATACGACTCACTACAGCGTACGACAGTCATGAGAGCGAAGAAGGTGAACAAGATTGAGCTGTATCGAGAAAGAAAGGTGTATGGTTTTGACGGCTTAATAAGGCGCCGTTTTCATAGTAAAACATCCATATATGGGCATTGTACTATAGGGGTCAGCTCGAGTTCGTGTTGATTGTCATTGCTGTAAAACATCTGAATTAACATGAGTTGCGTATTCCAGCATCAAACACATACATTTATAAAAGACATTAGGTGTTTTTACATCGTGTGAACAACGACACTATATACTCTTGAGATGAACATCAAGTTCAGTCATCAAATAGAACTTTATGAAAATGACATACCTTGACACGCTAGCTCGTAAATCAACGTCTGTTATTATATACGTTGATATGATATGTTTTCCAAAATGACATTCAGCTATATACGATACACGTTATACTATGTCCACCCATATAACCAACGTGGCAGAACATAAGCAACTTTTACGGGTTTGTTAACTGGCGAGGTCTAACGAGGCAAGACCTATAGCTAAGATAAGCAGACAATGACCAGCGAAGCTTGACACTTGAGCAGTGAATCCACCCATTATTTGGTTGACGTCGCCGTACCTCCCCCGTTGTAACACTGTTATAACACTGGCCCGCTCAAACGCACGTGGTTTCGAGATCCATCTCTCCTCTATGCACTATAACGGGGCAAGCGTGTTTTAGGCATCTCTGTATAGATTTATCGAGGTTTTTGAATTTATATCATGACAGTTAGTATTTAGGTTCGTATCAAAGGACAGGCAGTATATCAGGAAACCTTTTATCAATATCAATATCAATATCTTAATCCCTATAAGTTTTACAATTGGTTTCATGTGAACATTGACATGTTCAAGTTTGCTATGTGAGAGCTAACTGGTGGGAGGTTCTCAACTGTCTTAAATTTTAAGTATTCAATCAATAGTGACCATCAAACTTTATATTGCCTTCACACCCCTATAATACATAGTAATATATAATGCAATGGACTGTACTATTTTATAATGGTTTGTGATGTCTTGTCATTTATTGTAAAATGTCTTGAAACGAGTATCTTAACATGTACATGTCCTGCTCTGACGGTGGTACTTTCTAACATGCGTTGCAGAATCAACATGATCATCTGTACATTGTATATAATGGGTTTTGGACGTTAAACTGGAACACGACTGATGCGTTACCATATCGTAGCATTGCTTGGATGTATGCATTGTAATACTCGTCTCGTTTTCAAAATGGTTGTCTATTGTCACATTTCAAAGCTATTCAAACGTTATTTCAAACCCTCCTCTATATCTTATGAAGACTTACACACAGAAAACACAACAAAATAACCTGGTTTAGACTGACTTATTTATTACAAGGTGAGATACATTTGTGATAAACAGCAAGGCGTTCTACATGCAGTAAGGTGTTCTACATACAGTATTGAAAATATAATGTACAACTAATTTGAGATACACATACACAGTTCCCGTTCAGTATGGAAAGTGTAACCGATTTGAAAATAACACATATTTCCCTATGCTTTTTAAAGTATCCGTCCTCTTATATAGTCTATCCCTTGGGATGAATATCCTGAGACCTCATCTCTTGGTTTGATTTCGATGCCCGGGAGGTCCCAGCTTAATAAGCCCGTTGACATAGAGGGAAATTGGACACTTCTTATCACCTTTCTTCTTCTTCTTCCTGTTGATAGGATCATGTAATGTTTTAATGATGTGAACCGTTTTGGAATTGGCTAATTTAGAACGCATCCTGTCTCTTCGAACGCTGAGAGTCGACTGATAGTGATATCTCTGGAAGCGTTTTGTTATTCCTATTCACTCTGCTCGTCATCTGCATTAGCCCCGTCGTTTTCGGTAGCCATATCCGAGTCAGAGTCGCTCTCAATTTCAGGCATATCCAGGCGAGTCAGAATGTCTCTCAGTTTAGGTTTCGTGAAACGACGGACCTTACTTTTGAGGGTGGACTGGTCCGTTGACGGATCCATGTCGCCCAGACTGACGAGAAGGGGTAGAAACAGGGGAGCCTCTTTAAAGTATTGGGTAAACTCTAGGATACTGTTGAGACTTTCGGCTAGTTTCAGTTCCCAAAGCTGTTTCATTTTTCTGTCTATCCATTCTGCCGTTCGACCTAGTCGTTGGTATTTTTGTCGTTTGACTCTCATCACGTCTTGATAAAGGGTATAGACCCGTTTCCAGATACGTTGCAAGCCTACGTTTTGCCATTCCTCTGCTTCCGTGTCGGTGACTGGCCAGTGGCGTGGAGGCGGAGGAGCAGATTGGACAGCGTGATCACTACTACCACCACCTTTCTGACGGCTCTGTAGTCCCTCATCCTCGGTGTCACTGTCATAGATGACACGTTTCCTCTTGTTGGATTTCAAAGCGCCTTGATGATCTGCCGGGCACCAAGATCGTATATGGTGTTGCAACGAATCGACATCGCTCAGCAACGTGCCACAGGATGTACAAGCCGTCGCCATGGTGAAAGGTCCAGACTCTTCGCTCGAAATGGATGCAGTGTCGTCCAGAAGGGAATGAGACGTGTGTTCAGCTCGAACGTCACGACCTGTCTGAAGATCTGAGTCAGGTGAGATTTCTTTTATCTCTCGGTGGTGTTGCGAACCACCACCACGACCCTGCTGACGATTGGTTATATTTCGTTGTGACAGGACGTTGAGATGTAGTCTATTCGTTTCACTCGTTGAAGGTTTGAGATCCACCGTTAGGTTTCCATAAGGTGTTTCAACAGCTCTCTCGTAAACACTCATGAATCTACCTATATCATCGGGGAATATTCTTCTCGCAAATACCTTCACCTGTTGTCTATCTACAGGCGAGTTGAATAGGGTCACGTAATGCGAATTGAGAGCAATGTCACGAGATTCCTTGCCTCTCGGGAACAGGTTTTGCAATAGGAGAAAGATCAATACATTTTTGTGATGGGAAGTTTGAGTAAACAGACGGGATATCCGCTTGTCATTCTTGGCTTCCGCCAGAAAATCGTCTAGAACCAACACGTTCTGCTTATGGGCATCAAAGTAATTGTCCTCCTCCAGGTTATAGGGTAGTCCTTTCACAAACTGGACCTGGGGTAAGGCTTGACGAATGCTCTCGTATAGAGGTTGCCACACAGAATAACACCAAACGATCGAATCTGGTAATGGTTGAATCAAGCCGTGTCGTAATAGGTTGAAGACGAATACACTCTTCCCCGAACCACTTGGCCCGACCACGAGAGCGTTGGAGGGAATCTCGAGCTGGAATCGCTGCTCATGAGGAGGCGGAGGAGGAGGAGGAGGAGGAGGAGGCGGAGACTGACCGCTCCACTGGCCACTCTGAGGAGGAGGAGGAGGAGGAGGAGGCGGAGGAGTTAGCGACTGGCCACTCTGAGGAGGAGGAGGAGGAGGAGGAGGAGTTATCGACTGGCCACTCTGAGGAGTAGGAGGTGTGTAAGGAGTCCATCCATGCCTCTGTTTCTGATGTCTCAATAGGTTGTCATTTCGTGTAAAACTCTTCCCACAATCCGGACAGTCGACCCGCTCCATTCTGATCTAATACAGATATGTGAGGAGAGGTTGAGAAGAAGTCTTTTTATACTTTTCTAGCCTCTGTCTCTTTAGCGCAGCTAGAGCCCTGTTCACAACGCCTTGTGTCGTCGAGATGTGTTGTATGTTCACTACAGTCGGTTTCCTATGCTCGCTCCCTTTAGATGCAGTCCGTTTCGAGTTCTTGTTCTTCTTCTGGTGGGTAACAGGTTTCTTCTGAGAGGTAACCCGTCGCCTCTTCGCCGAAGACTTTGCTTTATAAATCTTGGATTTCCTAGCTTGGGTCGTCTTGCCAAACGTTGAGAATATATCTCTCGGTACAACAACACTTTTGTCTGAAGTTCTTGTCTTCATTTTAAACGTCTTTTCGTTGAGACAGTAAGAAGGCAACTGTTGATCTGTTCCTTCTGCGCTTGCGTTTTATAGTATCTTGTTGTCGTCACAAGAGCACGAATGTAAGTGGATAGCTAATCTTCTTTTCACTGTACACTTGTCGCTATGTACTATGAAACGGTGATACGTGTATTTCAATTTAGTCTTGCAGTACACACAGGTAAAGAGTCCGCTCCCATCTTCCCCGTGAGCATCTACGGGCAACAGGCCTCGACACGTGGTACACCGATAGGACATCGTAGTCTCTCCTGAGTAACGACCAGTCTCTAACCGATGCTTATATGTTAAAATGACGCGCATGCGCTGTAGGGATACACCATAGTTACTATACAAATATATCTCTCGGATTGAGAGTTATAATCTCCCTTCGTTTGGCAGAGCCATTTCCCTCGAGTGAAGGAGATAGGTCGTCCTCTCGTTTGCGTTTCGTAGTACGCTTTTGTCCTTTCGTCTCTGCTTTCTGGACCACGTCCTCATTGGGTGGTGTTGGTGGTGTTGGTGCTGGTGGTTGTGGTGGTGATGTGATGAGGATGAGACCCGAACCTGGGCGAGCTTTCACCATTTTTTCACCTTTACTTCTGCGATGTAGAAAGTCTATAAACTTCTGGGTATCCGGAACGTACACTTTCCTTCCCATCGTACGTTTTTAAGCATAAACTCAAACACGACTGATACGTTGAGAGTCTCTGTCGAAAATGAAGGAAGAGAGAGTTTTCTGCCTATTTTCATAGAAGAAGAAGATCAATTTGTTGAGTCATGTAGATTCAGACCAAAGTGTCAAGCTTCGCTGGTCATTGTCTGCTTATCTTAGCTATAGGTCTTGCCTCGTTAGACCTCGCCAGTTAACAAACCCGTAAAAGTTGCTTATGTTCTGCCACGTTGGTTATATGGGTGGACATAGTATAACGTGTATCGTATATAGCTGAATGTCATTTTGGAAAACATATCATATCAACGTATATAATAACAGACGTTGATTTACGAGCTAGCGTGTCAAGGTATGTCATTTTCATAAAGTTCTATTTGATGACTGAACTTGATGTTCATCTCAAGAGTATATAGTGTCGTTGTTCACACGATGTAAAAACACCTAATGTCTTTTATAAATGTATGTGTTTGATGCTGGAATACGCAACTCATGTTAATTCAGATGTTTTACAGCAATGACAATCAACACGAACTCGAGCTGACCCCTATAGTACAATGCCCATATATGGATGTTTTACTATGAAAACGGCGCCTTATTAAGCCGTCAAAACCATACACCTTTCTTTCTCGATACAGCTCAATCTTGTTCACCTTCTTCGCTCTCATGACTGTCGTACGCTGTAGTGAGTCGTATCAACCGAGTACATATATCAGTAATAACTTCCTATATTATTATTATTATTATTATTAAAACGCACCACATTTCTTATTGCTACGTGACTGTTAGTAGACTACTAGACTATCTACACTTGTATGATCTATGCTCTATCCAATCAAACGTTTCATAAACTCATAACGTTAAACACGATATATCTGAAAGCACAGTACTATTCACGATGTCTCAATGATGTATATAGATTTTCACTGATACACTGATCAACTTGTTTTATAAAACAACACAGAAGTGCTTACGAATATGAATACGTTTTTGAGTTCTGTACGATAAAATTTGTTTTCAATTGCAGCCTTCATTTCACCTCATATCAGTAATGACTATTCATTTTCACTGATATAAATATACTTGTTTTATAAAAGAACGTAGAAGCGCTTGCTAACATGAAATGGTTAATTATTCACCTCCGCCTGATTACGTTTTCCTAACATTTAATATATCTCAAATCATAAAAACTTTGAATAAATTAACTTTATAACTTTTGTTTTCGAATTTGTTTATTATATTTTTAATTAATATAGTTGTCATGTAGAACATTTTACCATACAACAACGAGATCGCTGGCTGGCCGACTCGAACAGTCGAAAAGACCCTTTAACTACGCGGGTGGTCGAACCCCTAGAAAAGGGTTCGCTGGCTGGCCGACTCGAATAGTCGGGAAGCCCCTTTAACTACGCGGGTGGTCGAACCCTAGACCCGCAATAACTCGCTCACGCTCCAGTGATTTCATTGTCTCATACAATAGAACGAATTGAAAGAACTTCTCCTTCGTACAGGAAACAATGGTTCTTTAGAAAAGGGGATTATTCTCCATTCAAACTCGAAGGAGAAACCTATTCATTTCATATTCTTCCTAGTTTTACTCTACTTTCGGTAAAGCAATGACAATCGTTTTTGTAATTCGAAATAATTAAAATGTGTGCTTTAAACGCAATACTGTTATTACCACTACGGATAATTGGTTTGTTTAATAATATGCTTACCCTCTAATGTAAATGATATAAACTATCATTATAAATGGTAAATGTGAAAAAAATTAATTTTGCAAAAAACGTGCTACTGCCCCTTTAAGTAGGCTGAAATACAGGCGAACTGTTCAACAGGGAATTGGTTGTAATGAAAGGCATTTTATATCATAAAAAGTGGTGTTATTTTAAAGTATTCAAAAGCACATTGGCGTGTAGCGCTTAGAAATAGCGTTTGAAAGACACACTGACAACTACAATTTTAATGCAAGTAACCATTTCAGTAAAGTGACAATATGAAAGTGAAAAATCATGATATTCGATCGAAAACCGGACAATCGGATTTTAATGTTTGAGCTCTCGTCCTGTTAAGAAATATATTGTAATTTTCCTTGCACAATTGTTTATTTATAAGACCAATTTTTTAGACCAAGTTTTAGAAAAATGGAAAGGTTGATACAATAAATTCTGCTCAAATGTTTGAAAATTACAATTATTGTTTACAAAAGTTTTTTTTAAAAATCAACTTTCACAACTCAAAGTGGTGAAATAAATACAATTTCAGATGCCAAGGTAAAACAATTTGAGACAATTTGTGATAAATACAATTTCAGTTGGCGAAGTTTTGTGATAATACAATTTCAGTTGGCGAAAGTTGAACATTAACAGATATAGTTGACAGTTATTGTTTCGCCTACAATAAATGATTATTCATTTGCCAGGTCGCCGCAAATGGTTGCAAAATTGCCCAAGCGGCGTTAAACAATAACTCACTCACTCATGTTCCCAACTTCCAAACGCAAGGCATAACTCTTGCCAGTCTGCATTACTGGCTGATTTAAGCCTTGCGGTATTTCCCTCGCTTTAGTGAATCGCTGCACCAGAAATGCATAGTGGGCCTGGATTTCTAAGCACAGATTTCTTAAAGGATGGATGAAATGACATATGGTCCAAATCGGATTCATTAAAATGGGATGTCAATTTGACAATTGCTTGATTTTAAATTTCTGAAATCGGTCCATAAATTACTTATATATACGGCTTTTTAAAAAACCGCTTGATTTAGCCCCGGCGACCAGAATGGAAGTCTGCGGGGGTGTGACCCGTGAAGGGATGACTTCTGTGACGTATGTGGAGGAATTTGATTTTCAGCGATAGCCACAATTCAACGTAATTTCGCAACATTTTGATTGTTAATTTCACAAAGATATCTTCAATAAACCAACTTAAATTTCCCATATATCGAATGTTTAGATATCCAACTAGGTAATTCCGCAGATGACAATTACACAATTATTACATAAACATGTCTTTTTGGCGATGTAATACACCTCATAAATTCATTTAGCGGCAGTGATAATTATCATTAATTAATTAACGAGACATCGGCGGAGAAGCTATCTAGCCGCCCCGTCTATCGCTTATCGCAGTCACGCCTCAGTGAGCATTTTCAAAAGGTTTCGCCGAACAAATTGCGATAGTGTTAAAATGGGTGAATTAAAATCGTCTTAATTATCAATTGCAAGTGTATATTGTCTCGATTTTATGCTCAATTGATTCCGATATACAATATACGTAGAGGTAATCATCTGTCATTCTTGAGAAAAATGCATTTCATCTATCCTTTGAGGAAATTCTGAAAGGCCTAAATCAGCCAGTAATGGAGACTGGCAAAAGTTATGCCTTGACTTGGGAAGTTGTCATGTTCCAGGAGAGATTGACCTCAGTTATCAAGTCCAGTCGTTTCTCAACAACGATGACGTTGGGTAGCGTCGATGTGTATGGTGTGACGTCATCACCAGGTGCAGTTCGAGTCAACGGCGCTAGCGTAGCGCATACGTACGATAGCACCAATAAGGTTAGTGGTGCTCATTTTCGGTACTTCCGGTGATTCCTCGTGATCAAATCCATTAAATATTCTGAATGTGTACTTTACTTTATGTGTATTTTATTGTGTAAAATCTCAATCTAGTTCAATCGCATGTTCTCATTATCTCATTATTTCTTCCCGGAGACCAAACCAACAACGTTTTCGATGAGGAAATATCCTTTGAGTATTCGAGAGAACGACGATAACATTCCACCTACAACTGAAAAAACACCAGTTCACACAATGCTCTCAAAATGACTGTTTTTATATTCGAATAACTTAATATTCCTCAAGGTATATTTATCTAATTTAATTTCAGGTCTTGCATGCAACTCGACTGAAGGTAGATCTACTGAAACCCTTTGTAATGACGTGGTGATTAATAAATAACTCCATTTAAACAAAGTTTTTGTTTGTTAAGGCTGTCAACATTTTAAAAAATATTATGCAAATCCCTGATTTGTTTCTTAACAAAAAACAATTAATCCAGTTGTCCTTTTCTCTTAAAACTCATTAGTGCCAAATGTTTAAATACATCAATGACCATGAAATATTATGGATTATTAGAATGTATACACTACAGATCTACTCCAATCTCATTAAAATCAGATCAACCGTAACACGTTCTTGATAAGAGTACTGTTCGGCAGGTCTCTGGTCTTGTGATCTTTTAAAAGACAATTTTTAAAGTTGTAAATTAGGTGATTTATCGACCATTCATGGCTCAAGAAATAGATAAAGCTCCGCACCTTTGAGTGATTACTTTATTGAACGAATATTCATGACATGACCTTACACTGGACACTTTTATATGCGGTCTTCTTGTTACCCGCCTTCGGTGTTCACATTGAAACTATAATTTGGTGGTAAAAAGAAGCAGTCTGATAGAATATACCGTTTTCCGAGGAAGAAAAGTTGCAAAATAGTGCATCTACTGGGATACGAACTCATATCGTTCAGAGATTGCCTCGCAAAATCGTCTGATAACAGCCCGTAGGCTCGCCTGTTCTGATGCTATTTAGGTAGCCAATCACAAACGTCCAATAAAAGCTTTCGGTACAAGAAGCATGTAACCCCAAACAGCCATATTTTCGCCGGTTTCCGTAAGACGAGGTACGTGTTAACGAATGATTCCTAATGCTTTCAAAACGGCTTCCGTAAAAAAGCATGATGTAATTGGTCAGCTATCTGACTGGGTTTTGTCTGCACTAAATTACGGAATGGCGCCTCTACAGGGTGTTCTCAGACCTTGTGGTGAGGAATGAATCTACAGGACCTGTTCGTATCCCGGTAGATCTATTATTTTGCAAATTTATTTCTTGGAACAAAGGTCGATTTCAATGAGACTGTATACAGAAGTTTTCCGATACTCAGATAGGTACTAGTCATCCCGATATTCATATTTTGCGAGCGGTAAAATGAGAAATATTGAGACCAAAGTGGTCTTCTTGTCAAAATCATAACCATATACTCTAGTACTGGTCAGTGTAGATTTGTCCGGGGAAAATCTCACTCTGTTTCCCTGTCACCCTTATCTTGCCTTCACATCAGCAAAGGAAAACCAGATTAGCTGTACCTTGCGGTCTTATTGTCACGCTTCTCCGGTCATGTTCAAATCAGCATAGTCAGTTAGTCACCCACCTAGACACTGGGAATTGCATTTTTACTGAAGACCTTTATTCCATGCGGTCTTATTGTCACGCTTCTCTGGCCTTTACACGTTTACATCCACTTGCAATGGTCACTGCAGTAATGTCAGACTTTTACTATGCTGTTTTGTGTTACACTTCCCCGGCCTTATACACTTTAACATAGCCATCCACTTGGGTAATGGCCAGGGTATTTTTGCCGGAGACATATATTCCACACGGTTTTATCAGTGAGTCTGCTTCGGTTAGAATTTTCTTGACTAGCTCTCCTTTCGGCGAGATGAGATGGATAGAGTTACCGTCCCTGTCCGCAAGGAGGCCAAAGTTTGCCACGTCACTGGTGACACCTAGCGGGCAATCCAAAGCGCCATTTCCTTTTGGCTTGTAAGTGAAACGATTGTTACCGTCTTCATCTAACGAAAACATCAACCTCCGTCCGCTGTCCGAGATGAGAAAATGGCCTCGCTTTGACTGAGCCAGGTAGAGAGGGCGGGATATAACGGCCTTCTCAGACTTTTGAGTGAAGAGGGTCTTAATGAACTTTCCCGTTTGAGAAATAATATCGATGGTGTCACAGTTACTTGTGCCTACCAGAAGGTTCCCATCCTCAGTTCCGGTAATATACGCATACTGCTTCTTTGTCTTCACCTGGGCGAGAATTCTCAATGTTCCAAATATGGAAAAAAACAACAAGATTTTTTTGTTCATCACCGTAACTGCGATTTTGGAGTTTGAGATGACAGCGATTCTGGATGGAACGTCGGGTATGGGTACGCGGGTTAAGACCTTCCCGTAGGAATTAAACTTCTTCAAACACTTGTTGTCTCGGTCTGTGAGGATCACATCCCCTCCGTTCAAGAACAGGAGATCTGTGAGAAGGGGTTCGGCCGAATCCTCTCTGCTTCCTCCGTGGAAGCTGGACATTAGGGTGAGTTTCCCTTCAAACGGAGAATCAAGTTGTGGCGGAACACCATTTGACTTCCTACTCTCCAGAAATGACACCTCACCAAGGTGAAGAGTCTTCTCAAGCTTCTGGATTGCAGCCTCGTTCTGGCAGAACTCAATCCTCTTCTCCTGAGGCTCGGCGTACAGCTGCTCAGCTGCCAGAGAATACTGCTCAACTCTTTCGTTGAGACCAGACTCCAACTCCAGAAGTTCGCCCTGTCCGTTCATAGACATGGCGCACTCAAACACATCCACGGAACGCTGGACGCAGGATCTCAGAGCTTCACCTTTGGTCGTACTCAGTGTCAATTTGGTGATCTGGTCGTCAAAGGCTGCATCAATTTCTCTGAGCATCGCCTTCTCTTTGTCCACAATTACGTCTATGAGCTTTTTGGTGAGTTGACTTAAACAGTCCTTTGCTTGTTGTTTCTGCTGGGCAAGGGATTCTAATTTTGCATTTTGATCCGCAACATTTGATTCCGTGTCCAGGAACACTTTGGTCAAGTTCTGATGAATAGTGTTGAAGGACAGCATGCTCATTTCGACGGCTTCCTGTAACGGGAGTGATTCCTTACAGCGACGGTGAAGCGAATCCGTACACTTTTGACATATGATTTTGTTACAGGAAGGACAGAACTCCTCTGCAAAGTGGGACGGATGATCCGAACAAAATAACTGCGGTTCGTCTCTCCGAGATAAGACACTTTCGGATCGGTCTGGGAGATCCGAATCCGAGTCAGAGAAATGCCGTGAATCCTCCTCCTCTTCATCTTCGACTCCCACGAATGTCAATGACGTCACTTCCGGATCAGCATCCACATCATGTGTGTCACATTCCGGTTTTTCGTTTGTGATTTGCATGTAGTTCTCCAAGAATTTGCATTCCCTTTCGACTTGAACGTTAGGTTCGAAGTTGCACATTGGACACGCCGTGACCTTGGATATCCGACGATGTTGAGACAGACAGCTGTTACAGAAGACGTGCAGACAGGGCAGAACACGAGCCGAGTGGATTCTGTCTTTACACACGAAACACAACGTCAGGTCATCTTGCTGCACCGCCTCCGCCATGCTTTTACCTGTAACATAAACACATCTTTAGCAATACGTTCATAGCAAAGATCCTGACGTTTCAAGTTCCCTTGCTATCGAGGCTAGTCGAGTTCCTCCAAACTTGAAGTTTTACCTTGCTGAGGTTGTTGTGGTCAGTCTGATTAAAATCGACGGTTTTCCGTGGAATAAAAAATTGCAAAATAGTGCATCTACCGGGATACGAACTCGTATCGTTCGTAGGTTTCCACGCCAAACCGACCTTGTAGCGAGGAATCTACAGAACCCTTTTGAATCCCGGTAAATGCAAAATTTGGCAAATGTTTTTCCTCGGAACAAGGTCAATTTTAATCAGACTGTTTATGTGGTTGTCTGGGCGGGATTATGAAGCTCTCTTAGCGCTAGGATAGCCGTAAGCCAATGTTAACGATGCCATTGAGTAATTACGACTATCTTAGCGCTGAGAGGCTTACAAATCAAGACCAAGCTAACTACGTAAGGATTTCACTGTCAAACCAAATCCGGTTGGTTTTCAGTCTCATTAAAATCGACCTTGTTCAGAGGCATAAAATTGGCAAATTAATGCATCTACCGGGATACGAACAGGTTCTGTAGAATCCTCGCCCGTATGGGCGCGTGTTCCGAACCAGTTTAGCGCAGTCAAAGCCCAGTCAAATAGCTGACCAATCACATCATAGTTTTTAAACGGTCGCTGTTTTGAAAGCATTCGGAACAGACATAAGGATAGCTGTTTGGAGTTTTGGAGTTATCTCCCCTTAGCTTCTCGCACCGAAAGCTTTTGTTGGGCGTCCTGTGATTGGTTAACTATATTTCGTCAGAACATGAGAGTCTACGGGCTGTTATCAGACGATTTGGCGAGGAAACCTCTGAACGACATGAGTTCGTATCCTGGTAGATGCACTAATTTGCCATTTTGATTCCTCGGAAAACCGTCGATTTTAATCAGACTGGGTTGGTTTTCAAAATCAACATCGTTGATAGAAATGACCATACCATATTACGCGCAAACGGTCAAACAACTTGGCTGGAGAGTTTATCATTATTCCAAAATGCTGTTCAAATGCTAACAATTAAACAATTACAAAAGCGAAAGTAGGGCTAATTTCACGCATTCGATACTTGATTACAAAATCGTAGAACAAGAATTTGTAGTACAGAAATGACGGTCCCGTATATAAATATGCAGTAGCACGTTTTTTCGCTCAAATAAGTCGATGAAATGTATTTGAAAAATAATTTCACCAATCGTAAAAAACCCTTCTCTCTTCGGAAAATCACGCTAAAAATGAGTGTACAATGGCTCAGTAAAGCCATGAGAATTGTTTTTGTCAATCGAAATAATAAAATGTGTTCACAATAAAATGGCGGCCAAGCAATTTTTGCTGTATATGCAACACCGTTATTACTACTACGGATAATTTGTTTGTGTAATAAGATGTTTACCCCCTAATTACAAAAAACGATTCCCATATGGCTATACGAAACCATGTACACTCATTTGTTACTTGATTTTCCGAAGAGAGAAGGGTGTTTTACTATTGTTGACATTATTTTCAAATACGTTTCATCGACTTATTTGAGCGAAAAAACGTGCTACAGCGCCTTTAAACCGTTTGTAAGCCAGTGGACAAACACATTATGAAATCTGTTTCTTAAATAAACAACTGATTATGCAATTAGATTTTTTCAGCGTTCGCCCTGATTACATACGGTGACTAATAAACAAACGTCATTAGATAATGAAGAACACTATCGACAATATCATTCATGAATTTTTCGAACAGCAGTAAAGTCTCTTCCACGGAATGAGATAAACAGCAAATTCAATTGTTCGTAATGAAAAAGGCTTAAATCGCACGTGCAGATCATGCTACCCCGTATGTTTTGGAATATCAACCGCTCAATCGCACGTGCATCTCGTGTAGATGCCACTATCCTGGAATGTTAAAGAAGAATTCGTATTTGCAGTTCATGCCGTCTGAAGAGTGTTTTGTCAACTCGCAAAGAAGCAAACGTTTGAAATTAAGACTGGTTATGATCATGTGTACAAAAGGTTGTGAAACGTTTAACAGATAAATTTGCTGTTTGAGAAAACAATAGTCTTGGTTCTGTAGGAGTTTATGACGATATCCTATCGAAGGCCCTTGGGTCATTACTATTCACATAAAAAAAAAAAATTAAAAGTTTGAGATGACCCCCCCCCCATTTTCAAGCCTTCTATTAGTCCTTTCAAGCCCATCCTCGGTTACCCATTGTTTTATATATGCTCCGTTACTCTCCACTATATCACACATGGGAAACCTTATCAGGAGAATCTGTACTCAAATTACCCGCCCTTGGCCGGCGTGAGCCAATCAAACTGCTACGCAGCTTTGACCTGCGAACCAATGACAATTCATATAACTTCGTCACGCCGGCCAAGGGCGGGTAGTTTTAGTACAGATTTCTCTGATAGAGTTTCCCATCGGTAATATAGTGGAGAGTAACGGAGCATATATAAAACCCTGGTTTACCGAGGATGTTCAAGCCTTTAGAATCTATTAGTCCAGACTAATAGATTCTAAAGGCTTGAAAACCGGGGGGTCATCTCAAACTTTTAATTTTTAAATATTTTTTTTATGTGAAAAGTGAAAAGCAATGACCCAAGGGCCTGTGACTGTAGCACGTATTTTGCATTTTTATAAGTTCAAATATGTCATTTATAATAAAAGTTTATGCATGATATTTTTACTTGGGAAAGTGAACCAGCCCATTGCACGACCCGATTATCCGAAGTCGTAGAAAACGGTCTCACGTACGTATAAAAACGAAAACTGTTTGCAACTATTTTAGTGTGAACACCTTTTAATGGTTCGAGGGTGGGAAATGGATCCGCGTTGTTTAACCGAACCATAACTATTCGTTTAGAACTCTTTTTATTGATTGAGGAGGATTATTTTTCAATTGGTAACATTTATTTTCCATTTTGTGCTATCTCTACATTTCTAATAGAAAACCGGATATATAGAAAACCTTAAATGACCTTAAAATATAAACTGTGTTGTTATTTCTTCTTGTGTTATGAATGTATTATTTGTTTTGTATTCGTATCGATAGTTATTGTCGATTAAAGTATGTGCATTGTTTACATTACTGACATTAACATGCATTTAACTTTTGAAATACCTAGTAGTACTTACGAGAACACCCCGATTATACATTCCCACAAAGTTTGAATTACAGGGGTGTATACGTAACAATAAAAGAGGATTAGAAACAAGGGGCAGTACATGGGTAAGTAGCATGGCAAACATTGCCTGTGGCAATAAGAAGGCAATATTTATTCCATAACGGACCTATACATATAAGTATTCCATAAAGGACCTATACATACAATTTTAGTCACAATAGTTCAATACGATTAAGCTTAATCCATAAATCAATATTTGATGTAAAAACCGCGAAGAGGTATTCTTTGATAATGTTTTGGACTAAATTCCCAAACAAGTCAGTTTTTGAGTACGACGTCTATTTGTCTTTGAAAATTGTACATATGATAAATAGTATAAATAGTGATATACTCTGTTTTGCCCGTCAGTGTAGTTGTGATGCTATGCTTCCCCCGTACTTGCGGACTATATAGCGGATTATATTCCATATACATGTAGATATTATCACACGAGGAAATGTGTAATACCGCTAGTATGTATGACTGAATGGTCAAATGAAAATCGTAATGCCACAACGTTTTGATTATTGTACGTTAATTAATTTTCTACCAAGAAATCAAATCCCTGAAATACACAAGCAAACGTTGTGGACACCCTTATCAGTCGGTAAACTATAAACAGTGTGTATCAACACACCGTGCTTCCTACAATAAACGACGCCAGGGCCATGTTTAAGAGAGGTTTAAACCTCTCTTGAACGCGATTGCTCAATATAGCGCTACGTAGCAAGGCGAGCAAACTTCGAGGAATTTGCACCGTGTCGTTCAAGAGAGAATGAGCGCTACTTGAGCTCTACATTGAGCGATCAATGAGCGATTATAAGCGTTCGCTGTTATGGAACGGAGCCCTGGTACATGCAATAAGCACGAGCCTCTAATTAATGTGTTTGACACTTGTTAATAATATTATTTTCAGATTAATACCAGGATAGAATCTATATTGACTTCCGTGAATCTTGAAGTGGCCGCTCTCGAATAAGCACTGGGCTTCTATCAAGTGCCACGTATGTAAGGTACGCAGTAGACGGCTTCACGCGGGCTAAGATATAGATATCACAAATCTCGAGTCGGTACTTTAACTTCCAGTCACTTGGTGCAAACGGTATGTATCAATACTGGAGATAACTATTTTGTATTCAAACCCAAACGGGAGAATTCAGATACTGATATTTCAGTGTAGAGTATTAAACCGTCTTTTCAAAAGCATTCTAGGGTAAGCTTTATACATAAATAAGCTGCATACAATTCAAAATAAAAATATTAAAAAACTGTAAGATAACTCCGTCAGCCATAAGGTGAAGTTCTTTGTGAGTTTGGAAATAAATTTACCAAATGTATATGGAAACTACGTATATTCTAATACAAAATACTAAACACGTTGAGTCTAAACTTTTGAAGAGAAGTGTATAAATAAGATATCAGTAAGGGCGGAGACATTCCCTTCCTACCGAGTTTCGTGACTCCCCTCGGATTTCCATTCGTAACCTCTATTCTACTATGGCGAATTTCTTGTTTCTAACTAAATCCCATGGCGGCAAAAAAAGGATTTTCACGTCCAGCGAAATTAATCAGGATTCTCCAATCTAGAAATTCGCCATAGTAGAATAGAGGTTACGATCGAAAATCTGAAGGGAAGATAATTTTAATGGGGCAGAGATTACGCAAATCATTTCTATGTGGGTAGGACTGACTAGTGTAACTTCTATAAGGAGATAATGCAGTCAGTGAACAGTAATATACGTTATTGTTGCGTCGACTAAATGATATTGTGCCTTTTTTAGCCATAGATCATATGACTTGATTCTTGAACGCAAAGAGTATCTATTATAAACTACCGGGCAAAAGAAAGTTTTCACCTAAGTTTATTTCGATTAATTCAATATTTAAATGAAATCAGAAGTATTTAACTATGACACGATACAATAATACTTATCTGCAGTAGTTTGAATGACTTTGTTGGTGACTGAGGTTAAATTTTATTTCAAATATCTTTTTGTAATGAAGACAGGATTGAGAATGAAATTTTCACCAACATGACCCCTGCCCTGTTTAAAATGTTTTAAATGTGTGCAGAATCAGGCACATTTATTTATTTTCACATAGGATATGTATTATATGTCGATGAACAGTTGTGTATCATCAACAATAATTTAAAAACAAAATTAAACTTAAAATTTCATTTTTAAAAAAATAATTAAAAAACATGTAGAAGTATTCTTTGACTGCTAGCTAAACATCTGTACTTATCAGTTTTGGATTATGACATCGAAAACTTGAGATATTTGCAATTGAAAATCATACATATGATAAAATCAACTGAGGTGAGTACTTTCTTTTGCCCGGTAGTTTAGTACCTACTTCGAACAATTACCCTTTACTTATGATATGAGCATTAGTCAGCATGTCGGTAAGGTATAGACTTATATATCTATTTAATAAATCAGTTATTTAACATTCAGTATATAGGAATTACGCCGGCTATCATGATTATTAGTATAACGGTTCTAGGTATCGGAATATGTAAAGAATTGTATATATAAAAACACCAAGTACGTGCATATATAGGAATTACGTCGTATGTCGTAATAATTAGTATAATGCTTCTAGGTATCGAAATATGTAAAGATATATAAAACACACCTGTACATTACCTTGTTTGTGAGTTTCCAGTGGCGAATACGTGCATATATAGGAATTACGTCGTATGTCGTAATAATTAGTATAATGGTCAAAATATCGGTATATGTAGAGACGTATATATGAAACACACCTGTACCTTACCTTGTTTGTGAGTTACCAGTGGCGAGTACGTGCATATATTGGAATTACGTCGTATGTCGTGATAATTAGTATAATGGTCAAAATATCGGTATATGTGGAGATATATGAAACACACCTGTACATTACCTTGTTTGTGAGTTACCAGTGGCGAGTATGGTAGTTAGGTCTGGTGGAGCGAGTCTCGCATATCGATTGGTAGCGTGTTCGAGCATGCGTGTTTACATACAATGAGTAAGAAATAGACCGCTTAACCCTCTTAGCTCCGAGTCACCATATGTGTACGTGCCGTATTTCTTCTAATAAATCAAATTATATCGCAAGTGATTGTTACGTGATTGGGGCGGTAAGGGCCGTTGCTACACAATGGGCGGGTCCAGAAATGTGCAAGGGGGTGCAGGATAGCACAATGTTCGGCTTTGGATCAAGAGGTTCGGGTTTCAGAATAAAACTGTTCTACATTCAGCAAGGTTTGGGTGCAATGCTACACTGTATTTCAATGCAGTACCATCCCTGGTTTGCTAGTTACTCCGCAATGCAATTGTAATGGTGCAATAATACGAGCAGCCGTAATACAAGTGAAAGCGGCGTTAAACCCCAACTCAGCTCGATTAAATTAAGAGGTTTAAACGCCCTTAAAGGCGCTGTAGCACGATTTTCTCACTGAAATAAATTGCTCTCAGCAAAAAATAAATAAGTGTTACCAGTGTCAAAATAATACTCCTAAATCAATAAAAAGAGTTCCCAAACGAATGTACATGGTTCAGTTAAGCCATGCGAGTCCATTTCCCATCGAGCGGCCATTTTAAGTGTCGACATTAAAATGGCCGCTCGAAGGTAGTTTCGTATATTTTTAAACATGACCATTTACAACAACTTTTAGCTTTTACGCTCTTACACATGTGCAAAAGAAGATTCTGTTATAGATGACGTTTTATTTCATAGAACTATCTTATAATTTTTAATTATTTATAACTTAGATTCCGTTTTTGTTGATAATCTGTTTTAAAGCTGTTTTATGTGTCTCATAAGCCAATTTGGCTGGGCATTTACTCTTACATTGTGTTTTATATTGTACAAAATTGATGAGTTTTGTGCGTGACACTTTAACAAACTATGTATCTCTCTTAACTCTCTATGATTCCCGCTTATACCCATATATGGGATTACATTCTACAGCGTAGTGTACGTTTTGCTCGTTTTCATATTGACACCGTCATAACTCATTTCCATACCTCTTGCCTTGATCATTCTTTACCGTTTATACTCATTCGCTATAAACAGGGCCATTTCAAGAGAGGTTTCAAAGTAATCGCTCAAAGTAGCGCTACGTAGCAAGGCGAGCAAACTTCGAGGAATCGCACAGTGTCGTTCAGGAGAGAATGCGCTACATTGAGCGTTACATTGAGCGCTACCTTGAGCGATTATGAGCTCTCACTGTTATGGAACTGAGCCCTGAAGTCGTGTCTGAAATGAAACGATATTCTACCTATTTAACTGGTGTCCCTTATCACCACAACCTTCCTATATATTGCTTTTTTCGCTGCGTATTCTAACGTTATTTTGACATTTAGATAGATTTATTTCCAAATTGATGTATTTGCTGTGTTTCCTTACGTTATTTACACATTTGGATAGATGATAGATAGATGTATTGATGGTGAATCAATATGAAAAGAATAGATGACATATATGCAAATCACTAAAGAAAGAGGTGAGGTGAGTTGGAGTTTAACGCCGCTTTCAAGATTATTTCACTTATATCGCGGCTGCTAGAATTATGGCAGGGAGAAAGCCCGCAACGCCATGTGGCTATGCATTGCGGTGAAACCTGCAAGCATCGGCTGGAACTAGCGAACTATGGGTGGTACTACGCTGACATTCAATGTAGCATTGCACCCAAACCTTACTGCGCGTAGAACAGTTCTCTACTGCAGACAAAGTTGCCGTGCCCCTGGCGGGATTCGAACCCCTCTTGATCCGAAGACGAACGCTAACCACTGCGCTATCCCGCCACCACTAAAAAGGAACCACCTGTGAACTTATATGATTATTTAGCGGACTCGTCCTATCCGTTGAAGTCGATTCTGCCTATCTGAATCGAGTTCTCCAATGTTAGTGAGATTCGTAGTGACAAGCTCCTTTTCATGTCTTGCTGCAGTTCCATGTTGTTAAGAATTTCGTACCTTCACGGGTTGGCACTCGGCTGTTTAATTCAGCAGGTTTTTTTTACCCGTCGTGGAATTAAAGCCCGGACCTTATTTTAGACTCGGCGCTAGTTAAAGGGTCAAAATAAAAATAAATATACTTCGTTGGTATTTATGAAGCAGAAGTGATTGTGAGATCACCTCCAGAGGGAATCGAACCTGGGACCTCCGGGTGAGAACCCTGCACTCTACCAGTTGAGCTAAAGGGATATCCCATCCTCGGTTACCGAGGGTTTTATATATGCTCCGTTACTCTCCACTATATCACCCATGGGAAAGTCTGTCAGCGAAATCTATAATAAAATTACCCTGCCTTTGGCCGGCGCGACGAAGTCAGTAACCAAAGAAAATGCTCAATAGGATAAGACGGAAATTGTCAAGGGAGATAACCGGTGACGGATGGCTAAAACAATGACCTCGCTTGCTTAGCAACGAAGTGATATGAATTGGCATTGGCTCGCAGGTCCAAGCTGCGTAGCAGTTTGATTGGCTCACGCCGGCCAAGGGCGAGTAATTTGAGATTTCTCTGATTAAGTTTCCCAGGGGTGATATAGAGGCGAGTAACGGAGCATATATAAAACCCTGGGTAACCGCGAGGATGGGGATATCCCAGTAGGAACACTTTCACCTCTGCCTGCTACATCTTTTGACATGTATATTGTCAACATGGGGTTCATGCAGCGTTTATAAAAACAATTGCTTTATCCAGGGTACCTGTGTTCAAATTTTGTATTTAACCATGTCTCTAAAGAATTTATTTTATGAGTGTACACATGACAATTATTTAACAAGGTCTGTCTATAGTCTGACGTATTGACATTTCGACATTTCTTTGAGGAGATACGGTAGAGGGTCGTGTAACCGGTGCATTGTGTATACACGTTTCTATTTGAAGCTATGGTTAGAGTTATCCCCCTTTCTCACTAGAGGCGCTAGGGTCGTCCGCCATTGAGGTGCTGATTGCTGGCTTGTTTACACTGTAGCGTACACGCCCACATTGTATGGAAATCACGAAAAGAGTTATATAAAACATGATTAAATGATCAAATTACCTTGCGCTGTTTTAGTGTATGAGAAAGCTGTCCAATTTCATTCATTTGAAGATTTTATTTATTGAAATAACGTATATTTCTTAATTTAAATCATGTCAAATTAGCCTACTGTACCAGAAATTCAACACTGAACATTTAAACAAAACTATTACAATGACATCCTGAAATAAATGTCAATATATTTATTTAAAAAAAATACCCTTGTATGAAGAAAGTAATTTTGAGCTTATTACAATTATTTATATGAAAGGAGAATACATCAATTAACCCTCTTGCTGCCCGGCCGTTGACGCTAAAAGATTTTGATAATCGCCCCGATGTGTGACACTTGTCGCATGACTTCCCGCATATTTACATTTTGTTACGCATATACAAATTATACATGGAATTAAAGATAATTATTTTCTCTTTACGATTATGAAAACAGAATAAATATACACAACTTTGTTCAGAAGATATCAAAAGGAAGGCACTCGCAGTACTTTGAGATTTTTGGAGGAAAACCGCACTTTCTGTCTAATCACTTGCTGCATCTTTATTTTTCAGTGCGCATAAGAAATTAGGCCTATAGGCCTACATGGATCTGAAGACAACTGTTTACTATTTGCGATGAAGAAAAACGATAAAAAGTAACTTTAAATTCAAGAGTAATGCGTAATTATATGTCTCTCTTTGATTTTGTTTTACGCTTTACGCTTTAAGCTTGACGAATATCCGAAACTAGACCTACGTTTCGAGAGCTTGCTTTGAATTACCTTCCAGTTAAAATTTTGAATAAAGCCTACAGCTAGTGTCGGGAAATATAAGAGGAATAGGATAGGATTTATAGGATTTGTTTATGATAGTTTCAACTAAATGCATGACAGAATATCGGATTCACATTGAAAGAGGATGGGTCAACCCCATCACAGTTCTTTTTAATATGGATATATTTGTTATAGAATGTTTGTTTATAAGTCAATGAGATTTGTTTCTGGGAATATTTAACGCCATGTATCGTAGTTGTCACGAATTAAACGATGTCTTAAAATTAATTAATTCTACTATTGTTTTAAAACGGTAAAGATTTATGTTTCTTAATATTGATAGAATGTTTTTCAATTTCAAATGATATGGAAATTCTCTTACTTAAAAATACGTTTTTCCTACAAATCGTAAGTGAACGTAAAGCCACAACACAAAGATTATTAAGAGCAATCTGAAGAATTAGTTCGAAATTAATGTAAAGACACCATCCCAGAGTTTTTACTTGTTACGTCTGAAATATATATCTGACATTTTAGCCAACATACCCGTACAACGTTATGACAAAGAGTTTATTCATAAAATAATTAACTTACATTAACTATAATATACAGAAACATGATATATGTAATTAGCCGATACCATGTCGCAATGAAAAGGCCTACTTTTTAAAGTAGCTTTATAACCTGTTAAATACGGAACATGCTTTAATAAATTTTACTAAAACATGTTTTATGTTGACAGTAAATGTAACTGGTTCGCCTGTCATTAAAAGGCAAAAACGGAGCATCGTATTCGTAATGAACGTCTACAGTCCAATAGTGTATGTAACAATATTAATCAAGAATATCATTGAGATCAACTTTTCTTTTTCCTTATTAAAGGATTTAACTCCAGGAGCAAGAGAAGCAATACAAACCCGATACAATGCAAGATATATTATTTAAGAGTCCGACTGAAAAATATATACATCACGTCTACACAAACAACAAAAATAAATGTTTAATTTTTAAACATTATCTAATCATGTTTCATAGGGAAGAGAAATGGACGGTCAACCTTTTTAAAAGTTATTATGTCCTGCAGCAATGAAGCGTCAATAAATTAAAGTCAAAGAGAATGCACAATGTCGACATTTAAATAAAACAATTGGAGAGGTATTCAAATAGGCTATTGCAGCTTGTTTACAAATCCACTTAGTGAACTAAATAAGTTTCAACCAAAACCATTTTGAAACAGCAATTTCTGTACCTTGTGCATATGTTTGAATAGACATTAAATTCTAAGCATCCGTATGAATGAAATCGTATTTAGGGCCTAGGCCTACTTCTTTACAATTTTACATGTATTTGCCAAATACATTTAAAATATACTTTATTTGACCGTAGTATTTTGTTTCATTCTTTTGAAAATTCTCTTTCATTTGTTTTATCTGGGTAATTTAGTTCGTTGTTTCGACACATTTTTGTGCTTGGTTCAAACAAACATAGGCCTACGTCATCGGGGAAACAAAATATTTCCTCTGACCATGGTGCTGTGTTTCACTGTTGGCAGCTTATATATAACTATATTATGTTATTATTCGGGAAAAAATCTTTTTATAAATGTTCATTAATAAATCTTGGCCTATATCCACAGTAATAATGCTTATTGATATTTACGTAGAAACATAGGCCTATAAAACTTATTACGGCCAACATGGAACTAATCTTGTTTTTATAGCGCTCTTAGATTTAAAACAAACAAACTTAATTTCACTTTTAATGAACTAAACACTTTTAGCACTTTTTAATATATAAAAGCAGGAAATCTTGTTTGTTTATGCAATCTCTGACGGTCGGAGTAGGCGAGCGAGTGTGACGTTACCGCTTCACACTCATGTCAGGCAAGCTGACGCTTCAGCACCTTAATGGCGGACAGTCACGTGACACCAAGATGGCGGCACCCATGACTTTGGAAATAGAAACGTCTATATTTACATTTATGAATACGGGTGTTGAAAAAATGCAATGTCTCGGGAAATATATCACCCTACAGTTCATCCTAACTTACGAGTTTGTAACGGATTATGAGTTGCAATCAGTGTGTATCATATCATTTCAAAGCATTTCTAAATACCTATGTAGACATATTTAATCGTCTGTGAAATATAGCTTCACGTAAAGCCTATGAAATACCCTAACATCCTCGTGTTATTCAGTTTTTTTAAATATTCTAGGCCTGGATATATTGTAAAATCTTTCTAAATGCGGGTGTAAACGAAATATGATACTGTGACAATAATGGTGCCACAAAATCTATTGAATACATTTAGGATCATAATTCTTGCTTAATTTAGCTGTTTATGGGGTACAAACACCCCAAGTACATGTATTTACAGTGTTTTTCTATATAGTTCTAAACTAATTGTCTTTTGAAATGTTGTTGTCTTCATGAACAAAAAAACCTAAAGTACTCTTATGATCTCTCCTGCAAGGTCATGTTTATACTTAGGTATACGACACGACTGATAAATATTACGAAAATTAGAGAATTTAACATTCCATTCCACAAGCCGAAGATTACAAGATTAGTGAGGTTGTGGTTATTAGATTTGGACATGAAGACCTGACCACCCCCCCCCCCCCCCCCCCCCCCCCCCCTCTCATTTTGGCGTCATATGCGTAAATGATTAAACGATTGGATATGCTATATGTTGACGGCATGCAGGACCGTTTCTTCTGAAACTGTGTGTACATGTCAACGTACATACGACACTGTCACGCTAATCCGTTGGACTGTCTTCACAAAGCGGATAGTTATATTAAGCTTAGCGTATTTCGTACACTTTAGTCCTTATTAAAGATAATGTATTTACACATGTATAACCTCTCGCGATTAACAAGATAATACCAATTCATTCAGCTACCGTATTTCCTCCAAACAAACCCCGGGTTCAATTTAGGAGTTAGGGTTTAACGCCGCTTTCAAGAGTATTTCACTTATATCGCGGCTGCTAGTGTAACGGCAGGGAGAAAGCCCGCAACGCCAAGTGGCTATGCATATCGGTGAAACCTGCGAGCATCGGCTTGAACTAGAGAACCATGGGTGGTACTACTCTGAGATTCAGTGTAGCATTGCACCCAAACCTTACTGCGTGTAGAACAGTTCTCTACTGCAGACTGGCGGGACTGGCTGATTTAAGCAGTGTTGCATTTCCATAACTTTTCTGTGCAAGCGCGCACTATGAAGTTGAGGTTAAACGCGCTGTTACACCAGCACAGAAAATGCAACGAAATGCAGCAAAGCCTGTGATGCAAACTGGCGGGATTTATGCCTTGTAGGGAAAAGTTGTCAGCACCCCAATTTCTCTAATTCTTTTCGAGACTTCCATAATAGTAATTCTGGATTCTTGTATGGTTTAGACCAGTTTTGGGCATAAACTTAGTCTAAACCCCTTTCATTAATTCGGGCCTAGATCTTCGAGACCTGGTATATCTATCAGACCATTTCCGGAAACTTTCAAGGGCCCAGGTCTATTTCGAGATCTGGTCTGAATATCGCTGTCCTTTCTTTAAGGCACGTTTTGAATTAAACGAAATGAGGTAGGCTGCGCCGATTTGACTCTTATGTGGACAACTTAGCTTTCAAAGCTTGACCTTTAAAGGGGCAGTAACACGTTTTTTCGCTCAAATTAGTTTATGAAATGTTTTTGAAAAATAATTTCACCAAAAGAAAAACACCCGTTTTTCTTCGGAAAATCAAGTTAAAAATGAATTTACATGGCTCAGTAAAGCACAGGTGAAGTTTAGCGCAAATATGTTGCGCAACAGAGATGAACGACCAGTTTTCCCTATGTGCGAACGAAGTGAGCAAAGGTTGGCAACGTATTTCTCTCGACTCGAATCGAAATAATTTTCAACTGTCAAAATTCATTGTCCCAAAAATTCAAACTCGACACCCATTTGAACACAGGGTCGTGCTCTCTTAATCCCAACCCCATATGTTACATTTACTCACGTAAAACATATACAATTAATTATTTTAAGCGCCCAGAGAGGCTTCTAAATTCGTTCTTCGGCACCATTCTCACTCGCAAACTTCCGCTATACGGAGCGAATGAATTACCAGGGGAGTTAACTCCTAGTACTGTTAGTACGACACGACCTTTTTCACTCTAGATAGTTTATAGAGCAACCTAAAAAAATATATCTCTATATCATAAAACAAATACTATATTGCACAATTATAATAAAATGGTTTTATTATCATATTTCTAGACAGTTATTAAAATTTCTAATGTGCATGACGAACACTGTTGCTTGAAATGTACCTTAAAGCTACAAGGCTATGTGGCTACAAAACCTATCTGAAGCAGACAACTAAGTGCTAAGAACCAACGATATTAATAAAAGATACAAGAATAACAAATCAATCAAGTCGGAAAAGAACAAATCTAACATCAGCGATTGAATATCGGAATTTTTTTTAAAAACTCCGAAATTACTCGATGTCTACTGACGCTCAAATACCCAATCTATCGAAAAGTTGCACTGCTAATTACAGAGTTATTTCCCTTGGTTTTCAATATTTCGATAAACGTCTTATAAACTTCTAAAAAAATCCAAGAATACGACAAAACATCCCATAAATAAAGATTTAAAAGTTTAATGCAAAATGGGGTTATATTATAATTCTTCTTAATGTAAAATATTCCTTTTCATTCGCTCCGTATAGCGGAAGTTTGCGAGTGAGAATGGTGCCGAAGAACGAATTTAGAAGCCTCTCTGGGCGCTTAAAATAATTAATTGTATATGTTTTACGTGAGTAAATGTAACATATGGGGTTGGGATTAAGAGAGCACGACCCTGTGTTCAAATGGGTGTCGAGTTTGAATTTTTGGGACAATGAATTTTGACAGTTGAAAATTATTTCGATTCGAGTCGAGAGAAATACGTTGCCAACCTTTGCTCACTTCGTTCGCACATAGGGAAAACTGGTCGTTCATCTCTGTTGCGCAACATATTTGCGCTAAACTTCACCTGTGAGTAAAGCCATGGGAATCGTTTTTGTAATTCGAAATAATAAAATGTGTTCGCAATACTAAAATGGCCGCCATGTAAATATTGCTTTATACGCAAAATCGTTATAACCACTACGGATAATTGGTTTTTAATAAGATGTTTTACCCTCTAAAGTGAATTTACACAAACTATCATTATAAATGGGAAATGTTAAAAAATATTTTTTGCAAAAAAACGTGCTACAGCCCCTTTAAATATTGTGATATGAGGTTAGGTGAAGTGAATTGAGGTTTAACGCCGCTTTCAAGAGTATTTCACATAGATCACGACTGCTAGTATTGAAGTTTAAACTTGTATTGCGGCGTATCCATGGGTGGTACGGCACTGAAATACAGTGTAGCATTGCACCCAAATCTTACTGCATGTAGAACTGTTCTGTAAAGCAGACAAAGTCTCTGGCGGAATTCGAAGCTTGAAGGGTTGAACCACTGCAGGGAGAAAGCCAGCAACACTTGTTGCTATGCAGTGCGGTGAAAAAAATAGGAAAGAATGTATTGGTGCTGCGGACTGTCTTCATCGAAATTCAATGTGCAACAAGACCTAAACCATACTGCCTAAGTGACAGTCATCCACAAAAAGTAAAGTTGCCATGGTGAACTGGTACGTTAGTAAAAAATGTATTAGAAAAATAATGTGGTTTTTTACTTGGTCCTCACCAGTTTCCAGGGTGCTCAATTGAACATGCGAATGTTCAACTTGGACCTCGGAAAGACATGACAACTTATCTGGCAACAAGCACACAGGGGGTTAAGCGTTTTGTTTCGACTTGTGTGTGAAATATAGATCTGCTCGCCTGATTTGATCTGTAAGCTACATGAACATAGACAATGTATTGAATACAACTCGATAATATCTGTAACATTACACAGACATTAATCTGTAATCCAAGCCGGTAGGTTGCGTTGTAAAGAACGTTTGTTGCCGTAGGCCCAATGTTTGTATCGCTGATTTAAGCAAAGGTCGAATTCATGCATTTGAAGCTTTTATCAAACAGTGGAGTTGATGTGTATATTTCATCGTGCTTGCACGTGCATCGCGATTTTCTCGTGTCATGTCCAATTTCAAACATCGGCTTTTTTTACTTCACGTGCAACTTAACTTCATGCTCGACCTTTCGTTAAGTACTTGGTCGGCTATCCTTGTATATGTCAGCGTTTTGCACGTGCGACATGAAGGTCTTGTGCAGCATTTTTCTGCCAAACAACATTTGCCCAAGCTTTTCTAAAAAAAAGCTGGTCTACCGCCTTTGAATAGCCTACGACTGTTGGGGGTCACATATTCCAAACGTTATAAACGGCGTTACTTTATCGAGAAGTACCGATTATTACCGAAAACTACCATTTTGATAATAGTCGACTTACGACGATATGAAGGTAAAAGTAGTGATTTCTGATCGAAAACCGGACAATGCATCGCGATTGACGCGCCAATGAGTCAAACGTAATTTTGGAATCTTATTTATAACAGATAAAATGGCAATTTTGTTTTGATCATGTTTAATAGGTTATATAACTAGTGTGCATATAAATGGGATGTGCAGTTTCGGTTTCTACACATGCATAATGATGTTACTCGATTTTAATTTGGAAACTAGTAATTATGATATATTTGGCGGTTGGGGATGAATATGCAAGCTGGGTGAATCTATTTGTACTGTAAAAAGCACGTATGGTGAGTTGGAACGTAGTAAAGCAAAATAAAATTTTATGAGAAACAGTGGATGCACCTTTAAACTTGCATGTCATCCGAAGCGGACCATATTATCTCAAACAACTCAACTAACTCACTAGTTAGGCATCTTGTTCCATCATGGTATTTTATTTAGTCTTACTGGTTAAAATACCCTGCAATATGCAAATGAGGTTGTGCTTCAAAACATTCGTGATATAACTTTATCCATGAATATATTTAAATAACATATATTTTATTACATATTTTGGAGTAAGATACTCGGTTCTATCAGTGAAATAAACCCTCTATCAAGCTACAGTGGTGATAACCTTTATCACCACTCTACTGAGTGACGATACACTTTATCACCACTCGCGTGACGTCATCGGGACAATGCTATGACGTCATATTGTCAGCTTGCGAAGGCTGTACGTTTGCCGTTCAAAATCACTCCAACTCAACGTAAAACACAGAAATAATAATATAATAAATAGAATATCTGTTTTTCCTTGACAAATACCATGTTTATCTCATCTCGTGGCTGCGCCACTCGAGAAATATCTACTTTTCTACCTCACTCAATGAGATAAACATGGTATTTGTCAAGGAAAGACAGATATCCTCTATTTATTAGATTTTCAGTGGTGAGATACGGCGTTTATTGGTTAAAATAAAAACCGTATTTTCACTGAGTGAAATAACATGTTATTCCACTGAGTGAAATAACACATTCAATCAAATGACGTCATCGTAACAATAGGATGACGTCATAAAATGACCGTGGTAAAGCATGGCGATCATGGATGATCCATTCATAAAATTAACGTCATTTACGAACTCATAATTTGTTCAATCTAATAAATAGAACATTTGACATGTATCGTCGAATACCATGTATATCTCATCTCGTGAAGTAGAAATAATATATTTACAATCGTGGCTGCGCCACTCGTGACAATATGCATTTCTACTTCACTCGATGAGATATACATGGTATTCGACGAGATATGTCAAATATCCTCTAGGGCCTATATCATATTTACATTTTGATAAATTCTTATTATTTTGTTTTTCCAAATTAGTTTACATTTAAAGGTTCACGGCGGCCGCGAACATTTTAAAATGTCATGTCGACAAAACGCAACCCTCGCAACACAAGTCGGTATGTGTGTTACCTGCCGGACGGTACATCAAAGGCTCAGGTGTTTATCAATTGCACACCTGAGAGCACGGGTGTATTACCCCCAGGAGAGATCTTGTTGTAGATTACTACGTATGAGATATGTTGGTTTCCAATTACCTTTTAGGTAGATATACTGCTTGTAGATAATGGCATATGAGAAAGATATTGCTTGCCGATTACTGTGTAGAAGATATATATTGGTTATGGTTTACTTATTCAGTGCTTATCAGTTATTGAAGGCTAGGTGAGGATGACCTAATGGGGCATGACAGGCGTGTTATGAACATTTTGTATATCATAAATAGATCAAAGGATTTGGGCTGAGCCAAATTTTTTTGGATTTATTTTAGGAATTTATATTTCTGAAGCAACGCTTCAATTTTCATTTAATGGTTAGGGGGACGAGGAATTACTTTCCTAGATACATTCGTAAACTCAGTTGCGAAAGAAAAGCCATCACAGTAAAAACTGAAATACTACTGTCGATTGTAAATGTCTTTGTTAATATTAGGTTTTGTGAAGAAGTATTCTCAACATGTCATTCGTCGGAGTACGAAACTTTTAGTTTAATGTCTGCTGCAGCATAAATTGGGTGCTATAATTGCAATTATGTAAAGGGGTAAATAAAATTGCTTTTTAAACTTGTATTTTTACCAACAATTTGGCAATTAAGTAAAAGGGGTAAATTTTGTGGGAAGAGAATGTTTAAAGCGACGAGAATCGAAATTCTAAATTAAACGACAATTAAGAATAAAGATAACAACAAATGCGCACCCTTCCTCTAAACATATTTAGAGGATATTTGGCATTTTTTTTACTAATACCATGTTTATCTCATCGAGTGAGGTAGTTAGGTTATATTTTCACGAATTTTCTATTTATTATATGATCAAATCGTTGCATATTCACCGAAATCTATGTAATACAAAACTAAACAAGTTTAGAGAAGCTACCATTGCACTTTTTATAAAACAAGTTTGTGTTTAGATTGAATTTGTTTGTTTGTATTAACGCAACGTTGCATTTTGATGTATTTTTGCACCTGCAATTTCTTAAATATATATAGTGTACATGGCTTCGTGTACAGTGCTTATAAATGGCGGCTCTGGAAGTACATTTTATTAATAATGTGTAGCGCTATAAGTTCACTTGTTATTATTAGAGTGAGTACATTTGGTTAATAGAAGAAGCTGAAAGTACGCTGTAAAGATGGTTAGTGAACTTATAAAATTACAGTAGGGTGTGTGACATTATTACGTATGTCTAATGGGTACTTCATTGGGATAACAAAGTAAGGCCCAACAAATAAAAAAAACGAATTTTTTTTACATGAAGTGATAAATTCCATTTTATACAAACTTCCCACCTGTTAAAAACAACTTTAGACTATTATTTATATAAATAAAGCATAAACCCTCCTGAATATGTGTTACTATTCCAAATGGTCAAGAATCTCACCCCTACACTCCATTTTCAATATCCAATGTTTTCTGAGGCTTAAGAATTGGAGTTATCTGCATTTTCTTTTGTTAAAACCTAGAAAAAAACCTGAGACATGGGTTTGAAACTGATGCGGGCGGAAACAAAAACAAATCCTTTTTTGGCCTAAACAACTGTTTATAAAACCATGTTTTAATTAATTTTATTCATTATCCACTACTCGTTGGTTTTGAAGTTTAACCCCTCTCATTCGGAAACGACAGTGCACGCCACGGTTGTTTTATAACATAATTTTAGTACAAATTTTTAAACACAAGATCATTATTTTTAAAAGTAACACATCCTGTTGGAAGAAAGTCAGAAACCTCGATATCACTTTGTTGTAGGCCTATTATTATATATGTTCTACAATGTATGTTCTATCACAGGCCAAGTTTAGCGCAAATATGTTCCACAACAGAGATGATCGCCCAGTTTTTTCCCGAACGCGCATAGGGAAAACTGGTCGTTCATCTCTGTTGCGGAACATATTTGCGTTAAACGAATTGGCCTATCTGTGGTTCTGTGTAGCTTCGTGTGATAATGTATATCACTCAGTTGTATTTATCATGTGTATAATTTTCCTAGTCAAATATCTCTAGTTTTCGACGTCGTATTTAAAAACTGACTAGTTTGGAAAATTAGTCCACAACATTAAATCAGTCAAAGAATACCTCTACGCGGTTTTTAAAAAACAAAACTTTAAAAATTAAAAAAAATTAAATTTTGAAATTTCCCCAAATTAATTTTGAAAAACACAACTGTTCATAGACATATAACACATACTCTGTGTGAAAATCAATAAATGTGCCTCATCCCGCACATATTTACAACATGTTGAACATGGTAGGTGTTGGTGTAAATTTCATTTTCATTTCTTACCCCCGTCTATACTTTAAATAATGATATTTACTTTAACTTAAAACATAAAACAGTCATTAATTTCATTAAGTCATTCAAACTACTGCCTAAAGGTGTTATTGTATCGTTCCATAATCAAATGCATCTAATTTCTTTAAAATATTGAAATAATGGAAAGGAAGTGAGTGTTATACTTTCTTTTGCCCGTCAGTTTTTTTTATAATTAAAATGCATTATAAGATAGTCGTATTAAGTAATATGCATTTGCAGACGCCCCTTGATACTTTGTACATTATCTTTTCTTATATATTATATAGTATATTTTAATAATTCAATTGATTTTTTTCTTCCTTTTGGGATAACTGAATTTATAGAGTTATCGGCATTACATTAATAACAATACAGCGTCGGCAAATTACGGTTTATAAAATCAAATTAATTCACTTAATATATACCCGCTATTTTAAGTTTTCAGATAATATTATAGTTACCTATGGGGATGACTAAAACAATATTTAAATGCCTCATGAAAAAAACCTTAAATTAAACCCTTTTTGAAGAGAGATTTTGAATTAAATACTGTACAACTATATATGTACAACTTTTTAACAATAACATGCATCAAGTCACAGTCTTAAAGGGGCTGTTACATTGGGGCTGGGAGAAGCGCATACATTGAGGGTCATTCAATATCTTTAATGAAATTTCATTTTGCTTTGGTTGCATCCCGAAATACCATATGCGCTGATTTAAGTTCAAATAATTTCACTGAACTTGCATATTCATCCCAATCACCAAATACATAACAATTAATTGTTTCCAATGAAAATCAAGCAACAGCGTAATACAAGTACAGCAACCGAAACTACACTTTCTATATATATATATATATGCATAAAAAGTCAAATGTCCAGGTGTATGGAAGCTTCAAATTATTAAAAAAATTAAAACATAACGCCGAGTTTCTTTCTCCTACCGGTTTCATTTCATCTTCAGGGAGATATTTATATATTCTTAAAATATGACATACTCAAGATGAACTACCATATAAGTTCATTTCCGACCGGTTTCGCAACAAAGTGTTCATCAGGGAAACTTATACATTGTGTTGCTAATGATGTAGCGTATATATATACACACACACACGGTAGTGACCTTTAAAAATTGCCAACCCAAATTTGTCTTTCTGTTTGTTATAATAATGTAAGTTTCCCAAATCACGTTTCACAAATAGACGCTTGCCAGCCACGGTACATTGCCCAGTTATCGATTAGAAATCTATACTTTCTCTTAATTGTCATAACACTAAAATCCACTTGCATTAAAGCGTTAATTTCGGCAAAAATCCGTACTTCTATAAGAAAAAAACCCAACATTTATAACGTTTGACATATCTAACTCAAACAAAACGTCGAATTCCCTTTCAGTGCTCGGGGTAAAGCAACGGTTCAAGAAATAAAATCAGAGACTTCAACAACAAAGTATCTCTATCCGATAATATTATCCCTTTATCTTCTTTATTTACCATTAACTATGATCATATCATATCATAATGACCCCTAAACTGCGCATTTGACCCCCGAGGCAGCACCGTAAAGGAACTTACCGCCAGTTATGCAACATGACAATAACGATAACGGTCGTACACTTTGGTATAAATATAACTCACACCAAAGAGGAGTCATCAGTATTCACGAGAATTTACAAAAAGATCAACAACAGTAAGTACATATTACTTATGTTCATATTAATTTAGTTAATTACATAGTACGGCTGAATATTGTTCATGGAATCTCAAGGGCATGCGCACAAGGGAGATGGTTCCCATAAATTTGTTACAATCAACATATATTAATGAATGTTCAACAGTCAGATGGTTCAACAGAATGATTACATTAGGTGGTGAATGTCAATGTCATTGTCAAATATCTATAATAACAAAAAAATAAAGATTTGAAATAAATATCCCCGCTATTGATATAAAGACACATAGCGGGGATATGTATCTCAAATCTTTATTTCTTAACCGATTTCGCTCAAATTTGGTATATAAGCTCACCATATCGTATATAAACAGTATATGATTGCAAAAATCTAGAATTTGAATTTTGAAAATATTGTCAAAACAGCGATTCGAACCCCTGTGGAATTACATAGCTCTCACTGCTGAAGGTGTTGTTGTCAAGGGTCGTCTCCATTTGCAAAATGGTCCAAGGACGTTTGCAATTGGTGTCTACAGCATGACTTGCGTAACTGCACATAAGCGAAAAACAACTTTTTTGCATTACGTAACATGATAATCTCCGATTTTAAAAACTAATTTTACAACTTTTTATTTCAATGAAACATATATAATGATAGTATTTCCACAAAGTAACAAATAGTGTATCATTAAGATAATTATCAATGTTCTCTTGTGCCGTTGGGAGCTTTTTCAGTCTCGTTTACCATCGATAAACAGCTTCCAAACGTAAGGCATAACTCTTGCCAATCTCCATAACTGGCTGGTTTAAGCCTTGCGGTATTTCCCTCGCTTTGTTGTACCTAGATAGTGAATCGCTGCACCAGAATTGCATAGTGGGTCTGGATTTCTAAGCACAGATTTCTGAAGGAAATACTGCAAGGCCTAAATCAGCCAGTAATGGAGACTGGCAAGAGTTATGCCTTGCATTGGGAAGTTGTCGATAAATGGCTTCACTTTGGTTTTACTTTGTGCACTATTCCTTGTCATTTGTAATTTTTTTAAATGTAACACTCAGATTATGTGTTAAACCTGGATATTATTATAATCATGTATTAATAAGTATAGGTTAATCACCCTCATAAGGTAGCTGTTGAAATCAAGGGTGAGGGTGATTAAACGACTTACACCACTAGGGCGACTTACAAGGCACGTTATGTCCCCCCAACCATTTCTTAAAACTTGCCCTAGTGGTGTAACATACATGGAATGTTCCCTCGAATTTCGATACCGCTAAAATACCCCCAAAGAACTCCCTTTACGTACCACCCCAATAGTCAATATAAATTGACGGACAAAAGAAAGTATAACACTCACTTGTTTTCGATTAATTCAATATTTTATAGAAATGAGATGCCTTTGATTATGGCACGATACACTAAAACCTTGGTGACTGTTTTATTTTTTAACTAAAATATCATTATTTAAAGTAGACGGGGGTACACCAACATGGCCCGTACCATGTTCATAATGTTGTAAATGTGTGCAGGACGAGGCACATTTATTGATTTTCACACAGAGTATGTGTTATATGTCGATGAACAGTTGTGTTTTATCAAAATTAATTTGGGGGAATTTCAAAATTTAAATTTTAAATTTTATTTTTTAAAATTTCAAACCGCGTAGAGGTATTCTTTGACTGATTTAATGTTTTGGACTAATTTCCCAAACTAGTCCGTTTTTGAAAACGACGTCGAAAACTCGAGATATTTGACTTTGAAAAGTATACATATGATAAATACACCTGAGCCATATACCTTCTTTTGCCCGTCAGTGTAGATCTTGATTATCGAGAATGGACATGAACTATTAAATACCTAAATAATGGAAAGTCAGTCGCAATATACTTATTGTGTAGAGTAGAATGGTGACGGCAACAATACAGCTACCCTTCGCAAGGCATACTTCTTGCCATCTCCACCACTCGTTGATTTAAGCCTTTCCGCATTTCCCTAAGGTTTCCGGAAATTAAAGCCGACTATGCATTTCATGTGCAGCGCTCCACTATATTGGCACGGAAAATGAGGAAGTTACTGAAAGGCTTAAATCAGCCAGCTGTGGAGACTAGCAAGATGTATGGAAGTTGGTCACGATCTAGGCATGTTTCCAGTTTGACCTTCATAATGCTTAGAGTTCGTGATTCAGATCCCCAACATTATAAGAGGTTATTAAATATTTTTGTTAAAATATAAAATTAATTCATTATCCTTTTTTCTTTCGTTCATTTTAGCTCTAGAAACATGTCCTGTTGCAAGACTATCGTCCTCTTGGCTGTCGCCTGTGTAATGACCGTACACGGTAGGTTGCCTCCCAAAAGGCCGCACACCTTCTATTGTATCGAAGTGTGAACGGAATAATTTACGATGTGTCGACACTTCAAAGGAAGCATCACCTAAATTTACCCGTTTGTATTTTCGCTCAAAGAGATATGATTTGAAGTGTCACAAATTGAAGTAATTGAAAGGGGATAGTGTCACTCTGGAGTTTTACATTTAAAGGGGCAGTAGGACGTTTTTTGCAAAAAAAAATATTCAAATTTCTTATTTATAATGATAGTTTGTGCCATTTAAATTTACTTTAGAGGGTATAACATCTTTTTACACAAAGCAATTATCCGTAGTAGTAGTAGTAATAACGGTGTTGCGTATAAAGCAAAAATTGCATGGCGGCCATTTTATTGTTAACATATTTTATTATTTCGAATGACAAAAACGATTCCAATGGCTTTTCTTAGCCATGTACACTCATTTATAACTTGGTTTTACGATAAGAGAAGGGTGTTTTACGATTGGTGAAATTATTTTTCAAATACATTTCATCGACTTGCTAACGTGCTACTGCCCCTTTAACATCCTGCAGTGAAGAGGTCGTCTTCCTCTTTGAATTTCTATTTAAAAGGAGACCGCGTCGAGGGTAGATATGAGATCAGATTTATCTACCTGTGCTGATTAACGGGTCTGGTAACGAGTCACAGACACCAAATTTTAGAAATTGAAGTAATAAGTAATAAAAACTTCTGCATTTAGACAGTCAAGCGAAGCTTAACTCGTTTATCAGCATAGGTAGATAAAAAATGATCTCATTTTTATACTCGACGCAGTGTCCTTTTAATATAATGTTTTATTAAGGAATACTACATTTCTTACATTTACGATCTCCTAATATTTCAGCGCAGTCACCCTGCATCAGTTCGTGCGTGGGTCTCGAAGACGGAAACTACCAGTCGTGTACCGGATGTGACGTATACGCTGTGTGCGTGGGAGAGACTCTGTACGACAAAGTGCCGTGTGTGGGAGGTTACGTCTGGGACGATTCGTACAGGCACTGTTATCCTACATCGGAGACTTGCACATCGTGAGTTGTAGTCATAGAAGTAGCAGACATAGTTGCAGTAGTAGTTGAAGCAGTAGCAGCAGCAGATTGAGTTGCATTATATATCATTATAAGTAGCAGTAATAGTAGCAGTAGTAGCAACAGCTAGCAGTTGCAGTAGTTATGACAACAACAATAACAATAAGAGTAGTCACAATCGCAACGTAGTAGTAGTAGTCGTAGTAGTAGTCGTAGTAGAAGCAGTAGTTGTAGTAGCAGTAGCAGCAGTAGTAGTAGTAGTAGTAGTAGTCGTAGTCGTAGTAGAAGCAGTAGTAGCAGTAGCAGTAGTAGTAGTAGTAGCAGTAGTAGTAGTCGTAGTAGAAGTAGTAGTAGCAGTAGTAGTAGTAGTAGTAGTAGAAGCAGCAGTAGCAGTAGTAGTAGTAGTCGTAGTCGTAGTAGAAGCAGCAGTAGCAGTAGCAGTAGAAGTAGTAGTAGTAGTCGTAGTCGTAGTAGAAGCAGCAGTAGTAGTAGCAGTAGCAGTAGTAGTAGTAGTAGTAGTAGTAGTCGTAGTAGAAGTAGAAGTAGTAGTAGTAGTAGAAGCAGCAGTAGCAGTAGTAGTAGTAGTAGTAGTCGTAGTAGAAGCAGCAGTAGCAGAAGCAGTAGTAGTAGTAGTCGTAGTCGTAGTAGAAGCAGCAGTAGAAGCAGCAGTAGAAGTAGCAGTAGCAGTAGTAGTA